>JAQZBX010020136.1:0-33237 GCA_029593785.1 Cabassous unicinctus
TGGACAGGCAACTTCTCCCAGAAACTCATCAACGACCCTTCGTTGGACTTTCATCGGAGCCACTGGTTTGCAGCCTGCCTGTGGAGCCTGGACTTGTGCATCCCCACGGTTGCGTGAGAGACTCTTTTAAAATCTCATATCATTGACGGATATCTCCTGTTGATTCTGTTTCCCGAGAGAACCCTGACTAATACAGTATACAAATTAGTAAAAAACATACAAGATACTATAATTATTATCACAATTGTCATTCTTCTCTCCAAATGCTTTTTTCTTGATACTCTAAGACTAAATGGTTAAAAAGGAAAAGTTAATGTAATGACTTTCCTTTTAAAATCCTATTTTTTTATGTCTCTAATTTCAAGTTACTACCTAATGTAACAAAAGACTGTTTTCCTTAAACAGACATCACTTTTTTAAGCTATTGTCATTAGAATGCTGCCTCAGTTTTTATTTTTCCAGACATCAGTTTATTTTAGCTATGCTTCTTATCCAGAATCCAATGACATTTGCTAAAGTTTTCAAAAACTAAATCCTATCTTATGTGATATAATTATATATTTATATATACATATATATATATGTATATATATATATATAAAGGGTCACAGTGAGATATAAGAGTTAAATGTCAAAGGGATGATAGGTTTGAAGGGATTAAAAATTCAGGGTATAACTTTGTGTAGAATTAATAAAAATCAATAGAAGTACTTCAAACTTATATTCTGACTTTTAACTTGAAAGCTTTCTGCCCTTCTGCCACTCCCATCAACTGGTATATTGGCTGTGCACCAAACCTGAAAAACATCCCAATTCTATGGCAAGGTCCTGACTTTTAGTAAAATTGGGGGAGTAAGTAAATAATTTTGCTGAAATTGGATAGCAGAATTTCCTGGGCTTGTGCGGTACAACTCTAAAGTAATAAGGCTGATTCTCACGCATGCCTTGAAGAAGCAGAGAAGGAGTGATCTTAGCAAGGACAAATCTAAACAGGCCTGGAGCTGGAGCAAGAGTGCCAGAGATGGTGCAAAAGAAAACCATGAACACGCTCACACACGCACACACACATAGCCCACAGTTTTAAAAAAGACTAATCACATTTAGAATTTAAAGATTTTAATTATATGTGGAATTAAATCTATAAAAGAACACAGGACCTTTTAAAAGAAGCTGGAGGAGTTAATGCTATGACAAAAGTAAGATTTTTTAAAATCTGACCCTAAAATATATTCAAGAAAATAGAAAAGACTGCCATGATGCTTCAACATCACTGAATACCAGCACCCTCTCTAGAGCATTTTCCATAAACTAGACTCCTGGCCCCACCTTAGAGCTGCTGAATATAAACTGAGCAGAGGCGGGGCATATATGTTTCATGCCATCTGGCTTGGAAACCACTTACTTCAAAATAGACCATGTTGATCTATCAACAACTAAATAGGTGTACTATTTAGTGCACCCAAATAGATTATTGAAGGAAAGATAACTAAAGAGGTGAATTCAGTCAGAAATTTAGATTTATTCGAAAAGAACATTTAAACAGGGGTTTCGCTCTTTCACTGATGCATCAATAAATATATGTAAACTAAGAACAAGACTGTGTGATAAAGGTAAACAGAAGTGCATTGGCAACTGAACTGGATATGGAACAAAAGAGATGATAGAACAATAATAACAACAGTAATAGCAGCTAACATACATTGTGTTTTCTATGTGCCATCACTATTCTGAGAATATATAGATATCACCACTTTTAGATATTACTTCATTTTTAAGTGTTTACAAGTATTATCTCACAATAACACCATAATTATCCCCATTTTACAGATGAGAAAACAGAGAAACAGGACAATTAACTAATTTGCCCAAAGCCTTGGACTTTTATCCAGTTAATCTGACTTTCACCCCTCATACTTAAGTTATATAATACATGGGCTTGGCCAGAGAATGACAAAACTTGCTATGAAGACAAGTCTTGAATTTTGAGTGAACAGAAACAATGAAGCCTTGATATCATAAATAACATTGTTTATACAAAATTAATACCACAAGATAAAACGCTCAGTCAGGATTCTTATGTACAATTGCTGAAGCATATGGAAGATTCTCTGCAAAATATTTTTCTAATAATTACTTCCTACTGAAAATCCTTAAATTAATAGTATGTTCTTGGTGAAACTATTTTTGATACTTTCCACTAAGTTTTTCACCAAATTTGTCAAAAATGACTTATAGTAGTTCCAGAAATTTAAATTCAAAATACAAAGATGAAAATGTTATTTTTGAAGATACCCAAAAAAATA
Source organism: Cabassous unicinctus (assembly GCA_029593785.1). NCBI lineage: Eukaryota > Metazoa > Chordata > Mammalia > Cingulata > Chlamyphoridae > Cabassous > Cabassous unicinctus. The sequence continues at coordinate 2,304 of JAQZBX010020136.1, forward strand.
TGGTTAAAGTAAATCTGAAATAGTTTTCAGCAAAGTAGTACTATTGAATTAATCTCACATAATTGAAGGCTTTATACAGGCTATGTAATTTCTGATGTTTGGGTTTTTATAATCAGATGCCTTATGTTGTAATTCACTTTGTGTTTTATATTAAAATTAATTTCATGTAAGACAAAACAATTTTTTAAATATTCAACACAGATATGTTTTTTAAATTAATGTTTAAAACCTATTTTTGAATGTGTAAAAGACTTATACAGACCATTTGAGCAAGGACATGTTCAGTTAATTAACAGATAAATTAAAAATGTTTAATCTGAAGATTAATCAAATAAGTGCAAATAAAAACAATGAAATATTTATGTATTAAACTATCAAAAATTAAAATATTTACATGAGGGAGGCAGGTATGGCTCAATCAATGGACCTCCCGTTTACCATATGGGAGGCCCCGGGTTCGCTTCCCGGGGCCTCCTTGTGAGGGCAGGCTGGCCCACACAGCACGGTGGGCTGATGCAGCAAGACCTCGCAGCAAGGGGGAGATAAGCAGACACAGAAAAAACACACAGCAAAATGGACACAGCGAACACAAGCAGCAAGGGGGGGATAAATAAATAAATAAATAAATCTTTAAAAAAAAAAAAATATTAACATGAGATTCTAAAATGGTTATACCAATACAAACCTTTGAAGGACCTGTCATGAACATTTATATATATTCATAAACTTAGACTTAATTTTTATTCTAGGCATTATCCTAAATAAATAATTCCAAAGAATCTTATTGCAAAGAAAAGAAAGAAACAATGTAATTGTACAAAATAGGGGAATGGTTATTAACTTCAGGATGACATAACCATAGTCAACCTCCCCTAGAATTTCTCAGGCATATCACAAACTCTTGTTGATAAATAAAACACAGTAGAATTTGGCTTGCATGTATGCATGTATGTATTTAAAGGTAAACAGAGCTGCCTCTATAAGAAGAACCTTAAAGACAAAACAGTGCTTGTAATTCACAGAATTTGCTCTTTCAACTTTTGATTTGATTTTGATTGGCTTTGATTTGAAGTAACTCTTTATTGCTTCCATCCATGATATCTTGGTCCATAAGGCATGTGTTTTCCAACTAGCAGCAACATGAATCTTTTATTGTACTTGATTTCAGCTACTGGAGAAGATTATGGGCTGTTCTGGACCCCCCAAACTGAATTTTATAATCAGCTAGATAGTCTGTGTGTTTAGGTCAGGTGATTCTAAACATACGCTGTACATCTCTGGAGAATCCATTCCTATATATAACTGAGTATCCAACAGAAATAAACATTCATTTTATTTATATAGATTATGCAGTCATTAAATATGTGGCTATAAATATTGTTTAGAGGGACGGATGTGGCTCCGGTGGTTGGGCGTCTGTGTCCCATATGGAGGGACCTGGGTTCGATCCCCGTGACTTCCCAGTAAAAATTTAAAAAAGAAAAATATAGAATGCGTGTGGGCCACCAGGCCCTTTGCACGGGTGCACCGCCAGGCCCTGCGAGCCAAGCAGCTAGATAATGACGAAACAGCAGAGTGACACAAGGGAGAGCCAAGACGAGACACAGAGTCGCCCAGAGAATGGACACAGAAACAGCAAAAATGGGGGGGTAGGGGAGGTGGGTAAAAATGGATTAAAGTAAATAAATAAATAAATCCTTTTAAAAAAATGTATAGGGGAGGAAGATACGGTCTAAAAAATAAATAAATAAATATTGTTTAGCAACATGGCCTCAGGCAAAGGAATTGTGCTCAGCTAGGAGAAACCTGCCTTTTAGACACTGTTCATGGACTGGAAGAAGCCCAGTACAAAGCTAGTGTCCCACAACCTCACACCCACCAATTCTCCCCCACTGGTCATTCGCTGAATAATCTAAAGTGTAAGAAGCCAGGACTGGGCTAGTAAGCAGAGAAAGAGTTCTTGTAGTCCTGAAGTGCTTGGATCCTAAAGCTCTGCTGAAGGGAGGAACACGATCCCACCTTAATTCATTAGAAATGGAAGTTAACAAAAACTAGCTAAAGCAGAAACCTAGCATTCACCTAACTCAGTGCTCTAATTCCATTCCAGTCACACTAGTCAACGTGTTTTACCTTGAAAACATAACACTCGCCCACCCCAGGACCAATCATTTCATTTCCCTCTGCCTGAAATACTCTTTCCCTAGGCAATCCTTACTTACTTTCAGATCTCTGCTCAAATGTCACCATGTCAGGGAAGCCTTCCCTATGTAGAATGCTAACCCCCTCCTATATCCCTCCAGCAATACCCTTTTCCCTTTAACCTGAGTTATTTCTCTCCATAGCATTTATCATCATATGGCACAGTATATGTTAACTTATTTATTTGTTTATTTGTCCTGTCTCCCCACTAAAAGGTCAGCTCCATGAAGGCAGGGGTTTAATTGTTGTGTTCACTACCGTAAGCCCACAACTCAGAAACAGGACAGGACTCTTATGAAGTGCTCAATAAATAATTGTTGAAATAATGAATGAATAAACCTCTCAAGCATTCAGGCAAATGTAAATTAAAACACTGCCATTTCCCAGTCATCAGAGTGGCAAAATGTAACACTCTGACATGATCAAGTAAGGGAAGGAAAAGGAGAAATGGGAATACTATTAATTGCTAGTGAAAGTGTAAACTGATACAATAGCCTTATAAGGTAAATAGACAATGTCCCACAAAGATGTGCATACTCTTTTCACAACAATTTTCCTTCTAGATATATACCCTGGAGAAATGGTCATACATGTGCACGAGGAGTATTATACACAAATGTTCATAGGAGCATTGACTGTAACACCAAAAAACTGGAAACAACCGAAATGTCTGTCAGCACATAACTGTATAAATAAATTGTGATATATTCATACAATAAAACACTGTATAGCAGTTAAAATCAATGTATAAATAGCTTTATATAACAACCTGAATACATCACATAAATATATTGTTGTAAGTGCAGAGTGACATATATAGCACTTCTTTTATATAAAGTATGAAAAAGGCAAAACAATTCTGTGTGCATGTGTGCATAATTTATATATATGCAAATACAATAATCATATAAAATATGCCTGGAAATTCAGGCATATTAACCATTTCCATGGTTACCTCTGGAGAAAAATAAAGGGAAAGGAAATATTGAAAGATGCAGAGAAGTGTCACCTGTATTTACACTTTATTTACTAAAAAGTAAAATCTGAAGAAAGGACTTGTTAGCATGAGGTTTAGCTTACATAAATGTTTATGTCAACTATTTATATTTGGAAATTTTAATTATTTTTAAATAAGGGAAAATAAAGAGTGCATTCCCATTCCATGTAGGAGAGTGGGAGACACAAAGCTAGGAAGGAATATGATATGATTATTGGGCAGTGATAAGATGACTTGACTTAGGAAGAGATTCTAGTATAAAGGAATGAAGATAAATGAATTTGAATCAACGATAAAGTCTTGATGGAAGACTTATAGAATGAACAAAGGAATATAAGAAGAAAGGGTGTGATGATTAGGCTCATGTGTAATGATAATGGTGCCTGGTTGTTTGATCAAGCAAGTACTGGCCTAATTGTTACTGTGAAGACATTTCAGGGACTTAAATCATCAGTAAGTTGATTGCATCTATGGCTGATCACATCTACAATCAACTGAGGAGATTGCCTTCAGCAATGAGAGCTGTTTCATCCAATCAGTTGAAGGTCTTTAAAGAAGAGATGATTTCAGCAGTCAGAAGAGAGAATTTCCATCTCTACGTCAGCCAGCCAGCTTCACCTAGAGAATTCATCGAAAACCTTGATCAGAGTTCCCAGCTTGCAGCCTGCCCTATGGAATTTGGACTCGTACATCCCCACAGTTGCATGAGACAATTTTATATAATCTCATAATATTTACAGATATCTCCTGTCAGTTCTGTTTCCCTAGAGAACCCTGACTAATACAGAGGATTTGTATTTAGAATATAATTCCCTCTTCTATTTGAAGTTTTGAAACTGAACACCTAAATTCCAGGAAACTGCTATAAAGGAGCTTCTTCTCTAATGGCATCCTGTGGAATTGGAGGGGACTTTGTACCCTTGCTCAGCATGGTTGTTACCACAGAGATAATCCCAAAGGAAGCACACAGAGAAAAAGGACTGAAAAAATAAACAGCAGACTAGCAGTTGAGTAATGGAGTCTAGAAAAGAGGAGAAAGAGGAACAGAAAAAGTATTTTAAGAAATAAAGGCCAAAAATTTAATAAATATTAGAACCCAGCAGATCCAAGAAACTCAAAAAAACTTTAAGCAGATAAATTCACCCACCAAAAAAAAAAAAAATACAAAAAGGCATATCATAATCAAATTGAAAATAAAATGTGATAAATTCAAGAAAAAGCATCAGAAAAAAATCATTATATAAAGGAACTAAGGTAAAAGTGACATCCAACTTCACTTCAGAAACTTGTATGGCCAGAAGATAACAGAAGGTATTTCTTCAAAGTCTGAAAAAAACTATCAATACAGAATTCCATTTTCAATGAAAATATTTTTCAAACATGAAGGTGCAATCAGGGCTTTCTCAAACAAACAAAAGTTTTAATAAAAGAAATGTTAAAAGGATGTTCAGAGGCGGCGGATGTGGCTCAAATGGTTGGGTGCCTGTCTCCCATATGGAGGGACCTGTGTTCGATCCCCGGGACCTCCTGGTAAAAATAAAAAATAAATAAATAAAAAATAGAAAGAAAAAAAAAAAGCATGTTCAGAGGAGCAGGTAAAGCTCAGTGGTTGAGAGCCTTCTTCACATGTATAAGGTCCCAGGTTCAATCCCCGGTACCTCCTGGAAAAAAAAAAATGCTGGTGCAAGTTGGGGCTCACCCTGCTCTGCCTGTGCATTCTGAAAAAAAAAAAAGGATGCTTATCAGTCAAAAGGAAAATTATCCAAATGGACAAAGGTATTTTTTTAGAAACAAGGGGTAGCAAAACCTATATGTGGGTGAATATAAAAGACATTTTAAACTCATTTTAAAATATCTTCAAGTGATAATTGCCTCAATAAAAAGCAATAACAACATATTCTGGGATTAATCATATAGGTAGAAGTAAAGTATATGACAATAATACCACAAAGAACAGGAGGGGAAATGGGAATATGTGAGTGTAAGGTTTTATGTTAAACATAAAGTGAAATAATGTTATCCAAAGGTAGAATTTGAAAAGTTATATAGGCATATTGTAAACCCTAGAGCAACTACACAGACACTCACACTCATGGAATCAAAGAGGTGTTAAAAAGCCAAGGGTAGAGACAAAAGGAAATTATTAAAAGAATACTTATTTAATCCAAAAGAAGGCAGGGGAAGGAAAAAAAAGAGGAAAAAGGAACAAACTGAGATCAAATAGCAAGATGGTATATTTAAACCTAAATATATAAATAATTATATGCAAATGGTCTAAACCCTCCAATCTTTAATTTGTCAGCTCTTGAAAAAGCAAGATCCAACTATATTCTGGCTACAAGAAACACACTTTAAGTAAAAAGACACATACAAGCTAAAAGTAAAAGAATGAAAAACAATGTATCATGTTAACACTAGTGAAAAGAAAGTTGGAATAACTATATTAATATAAAGTTCAGAACAAAGACTATTACCAGGAATAAAGAGACACATTTCCTATAGATAAAAAAAAAAAAGTTAATTCATCAGGAAAATATAATAATCCTAAATGTGCATGAACCCAATAACAGAACTCCAAGAACATGTAACAAACACTGATAGAACTAAAAGGAGAAGTAAACAATTCCACAATTACAGCTGGAGATGTCAACACTCCTCTCTCAGTAACTGATAAAACATGGACGCCAAGAAAAAAATTGAAAGGATAATAAAGGCGTGAAACACAACCTCCATAAGCTTAGCCAAATTGACATATTCAAAGCAGAACATACATGGCACATTCATTAAGAGAGATCATATTCTGAGCCATAAAACAAATGTCAAAAAATTTCAAAGAATTAACGTAATACAGAGTATGTTCCCTGATCACATTGGAAGTAAACCAGAAAAATCATAATATAAAGATATATGGAAAATCCCCAAATAATTAGAAATCAAACAACATACTAATAAATAGCAAACAAGGAAATCACAAGAGAATTCAGAAAATATTTTGAACTGAATGAAAATGAAAACACGGCATATCAAAATTAGGTAGATACATCTAAAGCGAAGCTTAGAAAGAATTGTAAAGCAATAAATACTTATATTAGAAAAGAAAGCTCTGAAATCAATGATCTACGCTTCCACCTTAAGAAACTAGAAAAAGTCAATTAATCCTAAGTAAAAAAAGAAAAAAGGAATTAATAATGAGTAAAATCAATGAAATTAAAAACAGACAAAAAATAGAAAAATCAGTGAAACCAAATTTTGTTTCTTGGAAAAGAGCAATACAATTGAAACACTTTCAGCTAAATCAATCAAGAAAAAATGAGAGAATAGAAATTGCCCATACTAAGAATTAAAAAGTCAATCCCGGGAGCAGATGAAAGAATGCTTGAGAACAAGGTAAATATATATGCATTTAACATTTCTATTCATCTTGTACTGAATAACCTAGTCAGTGTAATAAAGCCAGGAAAAGCAATAAAAGGCATACATATTAGAAAAGAAAAAGTAAAACTGTCTTTATTTGCAGACACCATGATTGTGTAATAGAAAATCCTTTTTAAAAATTTATAAAAGCCTATTAGAACTAATCAGTGAGTTTAGTAAGGTTGTGGGTTATCGAGTCAAATAAAAGTCAATCACATTTCTGTGTACTAACAATATATATTTCTGTATACTTTGGAAAAATAAAATTTTAAAAATAATTCCATGATATATCATGCTCAGGTGACAGAAGACTCAGTTTTGTTAGGATTGAATTTATAGATTAACATAGGGAAGAATTTATATTCTAATGATATACAGCCTTCCCATTTAGAACTTAGTATCTCTCTAAAAGTTCTAATATACCCTAAATAAGGGCATATTGTTTGGGGTATATTAATATTGCATCTTTCAAAAATATTATATTACAATCAACAAAAGACTTTAATAGTCACTAAATTTACCAAAATATTTTTTTAATTTATATCATTACCATTGTTTCTTGAATCTGTTGCCTTCCTTCTGAGTTTACTTTTCTTCTTACTGAAGTGTCTTAATGATTCTTTTGGGGTGGTGGTAAACTCTCTTAGTTGTTGTGTTTCTGAAAAAAAAACCTTTATTTGTCATCATTCTAGATGAAAGGTTGTGTGCAAATATTATTTCTTTGGGTTCTGACCATTGGTGATTTTGATGAGACATCTGCTGTCAGTCTTTTTTTAAAAAGATTTTTTTTATTTATTTCTCCCTGCCCCCCTTGTTGTTTGTGCTTGCTGTCTGCTCCGTGTCTGTTCATTATGTGCTCTCTGTGTGTGCTCATCTTCTTTTGAGGAGGCACGGAGAACCAAACCCAGGACCTCCCATGTGGAAGGGAGACACCCAATTGCTTGAGTCACATCTGCTCCCTGCTTGTTGTGTCTCTCATTGTGTTTCTTCATTATGTCTCCTCATTGTGTCATCTCGTTGTGTCATCTTGTTCCATCAGCTCACCACATCAGCTCGCTGTCTTGCTCGTCTTCTCTAGGAGGCACCAGGAACCAAACCCAGGACCTCTCATGTGGTAAGTAGGTGCCCAACTACTTGAGCCACATCCGCTTCCCTGCTGTCAGTCTTAATACCATTCTTCACATCTCATATAGAGCACTTTAGGTCCCTATTATTCTGCCAAAGGCAATCTGTCTTTTCTCTCTGGTAGCTTTGAAGGTGTTCTCTTTTTACTTGGTATTCTATATTTATCTATGATATGTCTAGGTGCCAATTTATCTTGATTTATTTGCACAAAATTCTAATTGTACTTTTGATCTAAATATTCATATCTTTCTTCAGTTCTGGGAAGCTCTCAATGATTAACCCTTCAAATATTGCTGCTGTATCAGTCCCTCCATTTTCTTCTTTATGAGCCTGGTGGTATAGTCTCTCAAACCATCTTCTCAGGTCTTAATGGATATTTCATAGTTTTGTCTCTTGATCTCTTGTTCTAGGTAAATCCCTTCATGCAATTTTCTAATTCATAAATATTCCCTTTAGTTTGAGGATTTAAAATTTATCCATACATTGCCATTTTTATTTCAATGACGATATTTCCAGGTTTTCTAATCAGTTATTTTATATACTTATGTTCTAATTTCATTTCTGCCTAGTTTTGTTTTATAAGTTCTTGGTTTTTTTAAATGGATTTTAAACCTTTATTTATCTCTCTGATGGCTCTTAATACACTGAATCTAAAGTCTTTGACACATTGTTCCAATTAAATTCATCTGGAGTAAATGTACGTGTTGATTGTAAATTTTGTGGTCTGTCCGTCTTAGCATTAGATTACTTTATTTTGTATTTTGGTTTGCAGGCTTGTTCTGACTAAGGCTCTCCCTCTTTTGCAGATACTCTCTCTCCCTATCTAGGAGTTTTTAAACTCAATGACTCCTGTACAGAATCAACTCCTAAAAGATTATTTTGGTGTTCCTTCTCTCTTGTGCTATTATGGATAGTATACATCTAGTCACAAAGCCACACATAATTTACTCAGTTCTGAGAAGCAAACCATGTCTCTGTGCTCCACCTTCACTTGATAGGCCCAGAGGTCTCTTTAAATCTGTAGATGCACTCAGGAGGTTGGCAAGCTTTTCAGCCTGCTTTCATGATCTAGATCAAGATGGGGGTTGGGAATATTGGGAATCCTTGTCCCTGGCTTCACACAGTGAGCCAGGTCCCAGCCTCACATCTCACATAGAGCACTTTAGGTCCTTATTATTCTGCAATCGTCACCACAGCTTATTTCCAATCAGGAGCCCAGCAAGCCTGTGGCTTTAGTTCTACTCACAACTTTGTTTCTACTCTGCCTCTGGTTTCATAATGATATTCAAAATATTTAACAACCAGGTATATCCCAGGCACCAAAACAAGCAGAATATATTCCAAAATATGAAAAAAGAAGAAGGAAAGTACATGATGTTTGAAGCTTTGAAATGCATTTTTTAAAAAGCCAACCATGGTTTGATGGCTGTATAGAGAGATAGACGGTGTATTAGCCAAAGGGGTGCTGATGCAAAATACCAGAAATCTGTTGGTTTTTATAAAGGGTATTTATTTGGGGTAGGAGCTTACAGTTACCAGGACATAAAGTGTAAGTAACTTCCCTCACTAAAGTCTGTTGCCACATATTGGAGCAAGATGGCTGCTGACGCCCGCAAGGGTTCAGGCTTCCTCTTAAGGCTCCATGGTCCCAGCTTCTTCCAATATCAGGTGTAGGCTGGGATAATTCTCATCTCTCTCCCAGGGCTCATTTTTTTTTCTGGCTCAGCTGCTCTGCTCTCTCCACAAGGCCAGCTGCAGACTATCAGGCTAATGGCTCATCTCTCTTCCCAGGCCTCTGCTGTGTCTAATGGAGCCTTTTCTCCTTCCTCACATATCTGCTTCTCTTTGTATTTACTTTCTGGGGCTCCAGCATTAAAATTCCAACCTCCCTTCTCTGTGGTGCGGTTTTCTCTGTGAGTCCCCACTCACCAAGGGGGCAGGGACTCAACATCCCACTGATATGGCCCAATCAAAGCCTTAATCATTATTTAATCAACTAAAAGTGAAACCTCTGAATCCAATATAATCTAATATGTCCAGAGGAACAGACCAGTTTACAAACATAATCCAATATCTATTTTTAGAATTCATAAACAATATCAAACTGCTACAGATGGATAGCCATTTGATAAAGCATGTCTAATAAAAGGTTAATAGTAGAATCTAAGTGGTGGGTAGGGTGCTCACTGTAAATTCTTTCAACATTTCCTTCAACATTTCTGTACATTTAAAATTTTTAATAAGAAAATATTGAGGATTTTTTTAATTAAAAAAGCTCTATTAAGGAGAACAGGATGAAATACAGCCCTGATATATGGTGTTGGGCTGTCAAATCAACTTAGTGGGTCTAAACCAACATTTTAACAGTGCCTCACATATAGTAAGATTAAATATTATTTATGAAAAACTATTGTTTTACATACATACAGGGAAGGATATATATATAATAATGGGTTTTAATATAAAGTTATTTTTTTTACTGTGGATTATAATGTGAAATGTATTTCTTACTGTGTATTTCAGTCAAAGAAGTTTGAAAGCCACTGTCTTAGTTTGCCAAAGGGCTGCCGATGCTAAGTACCAGAAATGAGCTGGCTTTTATTATAGGAATTCTATTTAGGATAAAAGTTCCTAGGCCATGAAATGTCCAAATTAAGGCACCATCAGAGATGTTTTCTCACCAAAGTCAGCTGACTAGGTCTCTGCCTTCCCCTCCAGGCTCACTGTTGCCCGGAGCCCAGCTCCTGGAACTCAGCTGTGAGGAACCAAGGATAGGGCTTGTCTCTTTCTGGCCTCCCTCTCAGTCTGGGCTGCTCCATTTTCTTTCCAAGTTCAGCTGTGAGCTATCAGGCATATAGCAGCACCCATCTTCTTTTGAGCTGTTCCATGGGCCCAACCTCTTGGGGGTTTCATGCTTAAGGTTTGACTGTTAGCAATCCTCGAGTCCTCTCTCACATGGAAGGATCAAAAACGGTGGCTTCCTTTTTCTCTGTCTGTGTCTCCATTTATATAAGACCCAGCAAGAGGGAGGAGACCCAATCTGGCTCATACCTCACTGGCATAGTCCAATCAAAAGGTCCCATACCCCCAGGAATGGATTAGTTCAAAAATAATCTTTTTCTTTTGGGGATCCATAAAAGTACTTCAATCCGTCACAGCCACTAATGTGGAAGCAGTAAAAAGCTCAAAGCTCAATCCTTTTGGTCTCAAAAGATTGTGAGAAGAAGTGAGAAAGAGGCAAGAGAGGGAGTGAATAGAGATACACAGGGCTTGGTAATATTATCTCCCAGTATTGGCCCAAAGAGGAGCAAGTATGTTAAGTAGAAGAAAATGCTAAGGATAGGCTGCTTCCTTCTGGATTCTCTTTTGATATTATGGGAGGTGACTATTGAGGCTTCTATCTTCACCAATCCTGAACAGAGCTGGGGGCATGGAACCACAGAGTAAATGCAGTAGAACAGTGTAGGGAACAGAAGGCAGGCCTCAGTCTAGCTTTTTTTAACTGCTTTCAATTTGGGTAGAGATGAGACCCACAAATTCCCATGTCTTAGTTTACCAGGCTGCTATGACAAATACCAAAAAATGCTTTGATTTAAACAACAGCAATTTAATGGCTCACAGCTTCAGCAGTCAGAAGTCCAAATCAAGGCATTGGCTAGAAGGCTTGCTTCCTCCCAGGGTTGGGAGCATTCTGGCTGGCTAGGAATTCTTGGGTTCCTTGGCTTTCCTGTCACATGGCAATATCCTCTCCTTTCTCCTCCAGGTTCCTCCTGACTTCTAGCTTCTCCCTGTGGCCTTCTCTGATTCTGGCTTCTAGGTTCTTTCTTTTTATAAGGACTCCAGTAATCTGGATTACTACCCAACCATATTCAGTTGGGCCACACCATAATTTAACATAACATCTTTGAGAGATCCTTTTTACAATGGGTTCACATCCACAGGGATGTGGATTAAGAACATGTCTAAACTGGGGTACATAAAGGGTACATACGTAAATTGGGGGAGCCAATGGGTGGCAAAGTTGCAAGCCCAAAGGGTCACATATGTTAAGGACCACAATGAGTTTCAGTGACAGTACTGCGGAGGCATCAGAGTGGCCTGCTTAGGCCAAGGGCAGGTTGGAAGTCATGGCAGAGACTCAATGAGAGCCAAGCGAAGGATAAAGCTTCCACAGAGCACTCCCTACCAGGCAGAGAGCAGCCAGCAGTCCAATAGTTATATCAAGTGCAATCTTCAACAACAGATATATATAGCAGAATGCCTGGGACAAAACCAACCATATCTCAGCAGGCAGAGATCATGTGGCTCAAAGGATGACTCCCTCAAAACTATTTTACTCATATAATTTCTAAAATAATTTAGTAAACTATGAACACTTCACATAGAAAACTATGTACCAACATTTTAAGTTGACATTAACAAATTTTATCATTATTTACAAATAGTTGCAAAGAATGTAATTCCTGGCCAAATAGAAATATTGGCATATCTGAATAACACTGTTAGATTGTTCTTTTAAATATATCTAGAAAGATTAAATACCAGAACAATTTTCTATCAACCATCACCCATTTTTTTTTTAAAAATATATAAAAAGCTCTTCTTTAACAATCAGAAATTTTACAATGTTCCTTTTTCTCCTCAAATTCATATTTCCATCCCACTTCTTTCTTAGGAGAAATACATGAATAAGGACAGGGAAAGATTCAATGCCCTACTCTAAGTTGATGGTGCCAGTATTTCAAACTGTTCCTTTGTTCGGTGCCCTGGAGGTTTTACCCCGCAGGGCAAATCTCCAGAGTATGATTCAGGTTGAAAGAGAAGTGTGCTTTTCCTATCTTAAGGGAGAATAGAAGATGGGAAAGGAGAAAAGATATGTACCTTCACTGCAGGCACATTCTCAGGCAGAATAATTTAAGTAAAAATTACATAGGGAATTGCGAATGTAGACATTAATTCCCTTAAAACTTCCCATCCTGTTCTTTGTGAAGTTTTGGTGGACCTGCATGGGGACTCAACCCTCGTTTGTAACTTAAATCCTTCCACAATAAACCAGATGCCTTCCTGAAGGGAGCACAGAGGAAGGGCAGAAATATGAACATCTGAGTATCTTTAGCCAAATGGCTGAGTATTGTTGAAAAAGGAGTAATTATTGGTCAGGATCAAACATTGTTTTCACTCCCCCCTCCGCCCCCACCCCAGGAATCAAACCCTGGACTTCCTATATGGTAGTCAGGAACCCAATCACTTGAGCCACATCTGTTTAACTGCTTTTTGTTACAAGTATAACCCCATCTGAAGGTAATGCCTTGCTTACTCTCAAATGCATGTCATTGTCTATGTGAGTCTCCTTTACAAACCTTCCCCAAATTTAAGTTAATGAAGCATGCCTTGTTTTGTCATCTTGGGCAAGCATCTTACTGCCACTGAGCTTCCCATCCTTATTTAAAATATTAATAATAATGATGATGATAATGATAGCTAACACCTACTGACCACTTATTATGTCCCAGGTACTGTTTTAAGAGTTTTACATACATTTTTAAATTCTCACAGCTCAATTATTATTATTATTATTATTGCTATTATTAATCTTGTTCTTATCTATAAAATGAAATGACAGGATTAGATGGCCTCTTTCATTCTATTTCTTCACTAATCTTTATTTAATCTAAATTCCCATAGACTCTGTACCATGTTTTTAGCATTTAATTATATCCTGATAAGCAAATTTCCTAATAATTTCAAATGGGTATGCCTTGTCTCCAAAAAAGAGGGCAAGGTCTTGGATAGTTTTCCTGTAACTTCAATGGAGCACATAAGAAGTACTCAAAGTTTCATCAGGTAAGTTTGCTTTGTTTGGTTCTCTAATTACCTCCTTTGGGAGACAGGGAGTCTTTTCTCACCAAATAAAAGAAGGTTAAATCAGAAACTGCCAGAATCATAGTCCCTAAGTATACTACTGTATAGTTCATTTACAGGGATCCTAAAAGACACTGAAGGGCCTAAAGGTGTCCTCTTGTGGTTAGATGGTGAATAGATTGTGACCCATCTGTGTGTGGTATTTCTTTTTCCCCACAGTTTTGTTTTGTTTTGTGAAGACTAGATTCTCTTATCTATCCAATACTGAATTAAACCCAATCATGTTAAGGTACTATTTCTCATTTTGGAAGTCATAGAATGAGGTATACAACTCCAGAAGTATAATAAGGGCATCTGACAGAATTTTTTCCTACTACAACAGCACTGTCCGGTAGAACTTTCAGTGATAATGTGGCTATTGAGCACTTAAAATGTGGCGAGTGAGACTGAAGAACTGACTTTTTTCTTTAATTAAAAATTTTAAAGCTACACAGGGATAGTGGCTACCCTATTGGTCAGTAAAGATCTAGAAGATAAGTCACCTGTGATTTGCCAAGGCTGAGGGCTTGGATCTTTCCAACACCTTGTTTTTATATCATTCTCTGAAACTTTCAACATTTACTTCCCAGTTACATATATTCAGTTTTGATAAATGGACTCTTGATGTATCCTTTTCCCATGCATGATTGGCTATGTTTAGAAAATCTTTTAAAAATGTAAGAGGATACTGATTAGCTTATTCTTTAAGAAATTATGTAAAATTGACTTTTGACATAGTTAACAAAATTTGACTGAAGAAAGCAATAAATTAATGTTATATTCTTTTCCATCTTATGCTACCTGTATAGATGACATACAGGTAATAATTAATTATATTATTTGAAAATCAGTAGTTTGTTGTAATGATTGATGTTTATTCAAGCCAATGCTATTAATTAACAACAACGGGTAAGAAGAAACCACTATATATGTCTCTGAATAAAATAAGACAAAGCAGTGATTTCCAAAATGTTTACACTTAAGATTCTCCCTATCATCAACCATTAGTCAAACTTCTTAGTAATCAAAGATGTTAACTAGCAATCACTGACACATCCATCAATCTCAATCACAAATAGAAAATCCTATTCAGTCCTCAGGATAATTGGTTTCCCCACCCCACCATATCCCCTCTAAGAATGTGTCTCCTATACTCTTGTGGTTCTTCTAGGGGGGAAAAATTCATATTCTTGTCCATTCACACAAACCTCTCAGTGAGCATTATTGTTTTGGGAGGAGGGGACTGCAGGCAGGAGGCCTAGGATGTTGACGGAACAGATATGATGTCAGGTGAAGATAGAATGCTGTGCCCTCTCTAACCAGCTGAAGCCTCGGCATGATTGTTTTCTTACAAATAATACCTGTGGGTGTTGAAACTGTTCAGGGAATCTATCAAACACACTCTTTCACTTTGCTGCTGTAACTCCATAAAATTTATTCTCATTTCAAAAGAGTCATAGGCAATATTATCTGCAGGTGGCTGAGTAATTTAAAGAAAATTTGGCAGGTCTACTTTCACTTACTTTACCAGACCGATTCTATACTCATTTGGAGATTTTCAAATGCAACATTGTCTACTCAGTATGAGTAAAACTTTCAAAATCAGATTTTTTCATCTAGTTAGAGAATTGTCTTAAAATTAAATGTAAGTATAGATAATAGTATATAGGGACTTTTAAGGATATATTTTTTATCAGAAAGAAAAATAAATAATGTTATCATTTCCGTCTCTTACAATTGAAGAAGTCATTCATACATAGATGTAAGAGAACACAAAATACCTAAACAGTATAATATTATTTAAAAATACACTGCTCAGACATTAATGTCAAATTATTCTCACCAAACAAAAAAAGGTTAAATCAGAGACTGCCAGAATCATACCTCTAAGGATACTATGAAACCTGAAAGCCTAGGCCTGCAGACTTACAAAAGCTATCTATATAAATAGAAAAATAGATAAATAGAAGAATCAAAGAAATAACCCTTTCCAGATTAGTTAACTTTCCTTATTAAGTCAATCCATATCCATATTAAGTTTACTATAGCTATATTAAGTATTATACAACATTTAAATACAGAATTTTTTTTAGTTTTCTATTATACAAATGACATTTTCAGTGATAAAAGGGAGAAAGAACTCAATAATGCTAAGTTTAAATTGTATTTTTCCATATTCTTCATTCAAAAGCCATTGTAAAATGAAATAATTTAAGTAATTGTTTAACTACTCAAGAAAAATAAAGAGGTTACTAGTACTCTTTAAAGTGTTGATTTAAAGATGAAAGACAAAGTATTAGAAAATCCCCAAATGGGACTTACGGTTCATCAAAAGTCATAATTATACAAACAGGAAAGTGTATCTTCTTTTCATGAGTGTTGCAGAGAAAGTTCAACAGTTTTTAAATAATATATATTTATTTTTAAACACCATTTTAAAAATAAGTTGGCTTTGCCTTGTAAGGCCTGTTAGAGTATAGACTTTGCACTAACACTATTAGGAGGCTTCTGCAGGCTACTAGAGCTCAGTCGTTCTATCGTGTGACGCTTATCCAAGTTACTTAGTGTTTCAGAACTTTTAGTTATTACTTTGAATTCTGGTTTGAACTCCTCCACTGAAACTTCTTCCTCCATAGTTTGTTACAAAGGAATGTACCAGATTGATTCATTTGTTTATTCAGACCATAGCATCTGAATAAACAGATAAACCCACCTCTACTTCACTTCCCTGATGAAATGGGAATATTGTGTCCATGGGTTGGTAAAAAGAAAACTAAGTTGGCTTTTATTTTTAAAGTAGTGTTTATTAATAAAGATAATTTTTTAGTAGAAAGACCACCCTACTAATATGTTAACAGAGAGCTCTGTCAATATAACTGAATTACAATGCAAAAAAAGAAAAGTCTCAAAGTCTAATTTTTTTCCCAAAGTGGTCTTTTAATAAATAATTTCATGGCAAAAAGTTCAATTTTGAACCAGAGACATATATTTGACATTTGATAGCATAAATCCAAAAGAATTAGAGAAAAATGCACATTTAAAATTTTTTTTCCTAATCTAAACAGTATTATGACAAGCAAATGAAATGACCTATGAAGATAAATGTGTCATAGATAAATGATGGAAAATATATAGTAGTTCAAGATCATTTCTTGTTTTATTCCACTGTCGGTTTTTCCTCTCTGTAATAATTACCTATGCACAAACTCTAGATGGCAATATTGCACTTACTGTACTTTCAAGAAAATTATCACAGTTGGTCCCCACATATTCTCTTTATCAACATTTTATGTGCCATGGATCTATAGTCTCTTATTATAAGTGTAATGAAGCAGAAGTTATTGAAGCATTTTATTGATTGCTCAGATCACAAGTTTACTGCCATACTGAATTGGCACCTTACTCGCTGAAGCAAACTGCTGACACCTTTTTAAAAAAGTGACAACTACATCTATTTCATGACCAGAAATCCATTTTCATCTCTATCAAGACAAGAATGCAATTTTCACTTCATTTAACTGATGTTAGGCCTGCTCAAAGCATGACACTTAGAAAAAGACACAAGTTTAAGGTTCTTAAAATACTTCAAGTAACTAGAATACAGCTTGGTTTTGGGGGGGTGTGGGAATCAACAATCATTCAAATCTACAAACAATCCAATATTCAAAAAAATTACTTATCAACACCTTCAGAAGTGGTTTTCACTTCAAAATGATTGAAACACTATTTTCATGATTTTAATAGTGAATTAAGTTTATATAGTATAGATTTTGCTCCAAGGTTTCAAAGGACATCAATAAGTTTCTTCAAAATTGCAACATTTGGGGTATTGCCCCATGAAGAATTAAAAAAAAAAAAGCTCAGTTTTTAAAATGTACATTGAAAATAAAAGAGAAATAGTTATTCTTCCTATAATGTTAGGACCAATAAATGATTTTGATTGACCTAAGAAGCAGGATCTAAAAAGGCAAACTTTTATCACTTCTTTTATGGAAAATTAAAAAACTAACATTTCTTTAAAAATACTTTTTTTCAATAAATAAATTCTGTCAGCTCAAAATATGATTCAAGCAGATTTTGAACTGAATCTATTCTGAATAGCATTGTCACTAGTGTTGTTAGTTTGGTATCTATGTATCAAACTTGTTATAAATATGGATAAAGTGAGCCAACATTAACAAAAAAATATTTTAACAAAATATTGTTATTTTGGTTGATGTTAGTTTAGTGTATTAATAAAATACATTTCAGTTTTAAACTGGAAAAGTAATATATGGTGAAATTAGATGTTCATTTCTTCATCTAACAATATGCCCACAAAACAAAGCCACAATAGGGTTCCAATTTAAAACGTGAAACCTAACTTTTGAAATAAAAATTCAGTATCTGAGATTCCTAAACCTAATGTATCAAATATGGAACTTTTAGAAGTAGTATATAAGAGCATTGAAAAGAGAAACTTGCTTAAATTAGTGAACAAAAAGGACCACATACACACACACGCACACACACAATATTTAAATCACTCAGGCAGAAGTTGATAGATTTTCACATACTTTATTAAGTAATTATCTGTTACAAATAGCCCACGTACACATTTACAAAATAAATTTTCAGAAATAAAAAGTTTCTCTGCAGCTTCAACATAAAGAGAAATTGTCAGAGTTTTTCACTACACTGCAGAAGTTTAGAAAATGCCCCAAGACTTCAAGAAATATTGTGGGGATTTTTTGTTTGTTTGTTTTGTTTTAAGTAATCAAACAAGCTAAAATTTAGTCACAAAGTTAATCATTTTTTCCAAATTGCTGGAAATTAGGAATAAAGTTTAAAAGTTCCTTCAAATTTCTTAAATCCACAGTAGGCACATCTTTTTATGTCTTTACTACAGGGCTATGATCCCTTCATAATTAAGATGATGATTATCAAGATCTTATAGTTAAATGCTCATTTCCTTTGTTTCTCTCTGAATTTCAGAAATGACTGTGCAATCTATAACAACTAAGTTCTAAACTATTAAAACAGTAAGTTTATCAGTGCCTTTAAAAACTGTATGCTTTTTCTAGTACTATGTGTTTCTTATGTAAAAATACCCAGGAATTTTGCTAGTTGGGTTTTAAAAAAAACTCAAAAGAGTATCTAAACTGGCAAAACATTTCCAGAAATGAATGTTTCCCCAAAATCATGTTTGTACTCAAGACTGCCCATCAGCCCTTTCTGAACCATTATTTATATAGCTGCCTGGCACAGCTCCATGGACTTTTATGCATCTCTACAGTGTTTCTGAATAGACTGACATATATTTTGTTTACTGACAGCAACTAAAAGCTCTATGTAGGATCATAAATAAAGACGATCATGTTTAAAAATCGCTAATATCATTTTAAAAGGTAGTGCAGGCTTGTGTTTTGGCCTCTGTTTAGCTGTGTTAGGCCTATGAATGACAGCTTCCCTGCTTGAAGCACACAGAGAGCACAGCCTTCCTCATTCACTGACAGGACTGTGGCCTTTTCACACATTCCTTCCACAGCAGTGTTTGTCCCCAAACACTGGAACTCAACACAATGGCATTCCTGCTTCAACACCCCCACCAACAGCACCAGTACATAACAAGAATGCTAATGAGATGGAACAGCCCCTGTCCCTGAAAGTGTTAACTACATTTCATAGGAACCTGTTTATGCTATTTCAAAGATTACCAATTAAATAGATTCTTCTTAGCTCTAAGCAATTTCTAGGATGTTTCCACTTTCAAGGAAATAAATGTGATAAATGTAAAACTAAGTGAGATGTTGTCCTAAATATATTATCTCATTTTAACATACATGAATCAATATATATTTAAGAAAACCCTAATGTGGTGTGTTTAATTCAGTTGTATGCTGTAATATAGTTAAGCTAAAGTTAAAAACTGAAAAATGAATAAGTTGCAAACCTAAAACCAGTTGATCTGAGTTTTCTTTTAAAGCTGAATTCTCAAATTTATTTAAAAGAAATTTCCTGTGGGAATGCAAAATATCAATTCAAAGTCTATAGTGTTTTTGGCAAAATCCCAACAAAACAATAGTGTTGTTTTTATATGTGATCTTACAAGTGGAATAAATGGAAATGATATCAAGAGTTAATATTATCCTATCATTTATAAGCTTAGATTTGTTAAGGAAATTGGAAATCATCCTCCACCTCCATTTTACCTACCTAATGATTCTTTAACACAATCTTATATAAAGCTAAATAGAAGATTATCCCTAAGGTTAGATGAAGTAAATGCAGTTCAATTAAGTTCATTTATGCTAAGAAGGATATTTGCTAAAAATCCTACTCACAAAGCTATTGCCAGGCTTAACACTTAACCACTGATGACCTGATAATAGTATTGCTACAGTGACTTTTCTAACCATTGCAAATAATTTAAAATTAAGTCATTATATTATAACACAAAAAGAAGAGAGACTCAAGAATACATATAACTGAGCATGTCCAAGAGAAATTGAAATTTGTTGGAAGCCTACTGGTTGGTCAAACAGAGAATTTCAGGGATACTAAAAATCTTAATTTATGTTCATAATTACAGTTAACATTTATTTTAATAATTTTTTATCAATTTTGACTCATACAGAAGTTTTAAAAATAACAGCACTAAGTACTTCTTAAAAGCATTTCTTTATACAGAACTCTTTTTCAAATCTAGTACAGCTGTTAATATCTATTTAAGATTTAAATGTTTAAGACAGTGGAAGAAAAATATGCCATAACTACTTTTCTGAGCTGCTTCTTCACTTTTAATAAAACTTAAAAAATTTTAAACAATGCTTTTCTTGTATTGAAGAATGGCTTCATGTTTTCTTCAACATTAAATAATTTTAAACTCTCCGTAGTGGAATTGACCCATATATTATCAAATAAATGATAATTCAATTGGCCATAATCCATTTTATAAAATCATCATATCTTATAATCAGTGAAACAATATTTCAGTTAAAATAATTTAATCTAATTTCAATAAAAAATATTTTTATGTCAGCTTTTATATATGACAGCAGCTTAATAAAGAATATTAAAAATAAGTTTCGATTTTTGTTCTTTCATATTCACTATTATAAAGACCCTTATCTATGATAACTATTAATACTGTTCCTGATACACTGAAGTTATGTAAGTAGGCAAACAATCACATTTTGCAAATAAAAGTTTTCCATGCGGAGATGTTTCTTACTAGCTTGTAGGTATCTTAGTTGAATACTTTCTTCAAGTCAATGAAAGTTGTTCTTGTCTGAACCAGACAGCAGGAGGTGCTGTGTGAACACTGAGACTGGCTTCCCATTCCCACACCCTTCCCCCTGTATGCAGAGAATAGTAGCATGATGCTTTCAAAATATTCATTTTTCAACAGCCTGTGGCCTGAGATAATGAGCCCAGTTCTGAACTGGAACCTCCCAGTTAGAAATATAAAACTTAGCCCTAACTTAACATGGTAAAATATATGCTTAACTTCTCAACACCAAGGGTAAAAGGCTTTTAAAAATGAGGCAACTCCATTATTATCTTACAGATGGCATCGATTATTCTGCTTTAGAATGTGAATTCTACTTTAGATAAATTAAAGTCCCTATAATATTTATAAAAATGTCAGTCATTATACACACACATACAATTACGGACTGGATATATCCAAATTAAAGGATAAAATCCAGTTCAACCTGATTCAAACACATTAATTCTGTTTCTATACTTTCAGTTCCTCATACATTTTAAATAAGTAAAAACGGAGTAAGTTACTCTTGGCACAAAGTTAAATCACAATTTTATTTCTCAGAATATGACTTGTTATATTTTAGCCCAATTTCTACAATGGCAAGTCTGGTTTCATACTGGAAAAAATGAAATAAAAGAAAGCTGAGCATTTAAACCTTCAATGCCTTAGGAGCTATTCATTTTCTTATTTAAAGTAACTGTCTATAGAATTTCTGCATAAGGAGTTGCCTTCGTTTTGCACAGTATGCAGCAGAAAGATGAGACATATGACATCCCATACCAAAAGACAGATACAATTAGCCCCATTATTGCTGGCTTTGAGATTACAGAAGCATTTTGGCTCCCTAACGGGCACTGAGCTCTCAAAATACGTGTCACAGTTCTTCTATGACATTATGCCAATCATTGCCTCTATACAACCAAGTGCATTATTTAAAAATATAATAAAGCAGTTTTTAAAAAGGGATAACTCACCTGCTTATAATATATTTTTGCAGACTTTAATCGTTGGTACAAGGCCAAAAGAACTCCTTGGATGTACATCTTAGCTCCTGAGGGGCTGAAACCTTCTCCCTTAGAGACCCAAACTGGTCCCCGCAAAGGTGTGATGGAATTTTGTAGACATTTTTCAATCAGAGGAACTATGCAAGAAAAAAAAGGAAAATAAATTCTTTTGACCCAACTGAAATATACTGCCTGAAACACAGCCCCAACCCCAGAGCTTACTCTTAACATCTATTATTTATATCTGACCTGGGTTAAGTCTTAGAGAGGCAATTCCAGCATTACTAGTGGCCACCATGAAGGATGCATTTATATTGAGACACCCCCTCCCCCCATGCAAGACTCATAAGCTTTGTGAGCACACCTGAATAGTTCTGAAGTGTGCCTAACTAGCTGCACAGAGTGTCATGGTGTGCACTGATTGCCTTATCTTCTCATTTATCACAGATGAGTTGGAACCAACCTTGCTGAAATCTACTTGCATTGTCCTGATAAAATTATAAGATCCATGTTGTTTCTCTATATAGCTTCCTGTAGAGGAGCCTATATACCTGAAACATAACATCTGGAAATTATTCATAAAATACAATCCACACCTTTATAAGTCATCCTATTCTAGGGTTTTCATTGCCCTTGCTTAAGTAACTCATAAAACAGGGTGGCCAGACTGTTTAAATATAAGGGGGAGAATCTTAAGCAAATGTTTATCATATCTTTTTGTTTTTAAGCTTCTGGGATATAAACTAGCCCAAGATCTAGGAATGCTATTCTATCATGCCTTTTGTAAACAGATAAAGCTATTTACTTGTAGGTCTGTAGAGCAACATCCATATGGACTTGACAGACATGTTTATACACTTTTTCACATGATTAGCTTATAAAGGCTTTCTAGTGTAAAATACTCAAAAACATGACAGCTAGCTAACGGTTTTCAAAATTTAATTTCTCTCTGAAAGGCAGAAATAAACAATAAAATCTTAGGCACACTTGGGAACCAGAAAAATGAAAGTATCATTTTTTAAAAACTTGGTCTTTACTTAAATGTACACATGTGACACAAACATAAATGTACACATAGCTACAAGACTTGGGTACCTTATTCTGATACATATTTCTACTAGAAAAGGAATTAAGTAGATCACCAGCAAAGAAAATAGGTCTGTGCCATTGGTTTTGTTATATGTTGCATATTTTATGCAGAGAAGCCTAGCGTAGCAATCTGGAAATTGAATTACAATTAGGTTCAGCTGTGCTGCTGGGAAGCTGAGTTATGCAAATGGACTTTGCTACTGGTATTCTGCTGAACTTTGCTCTTGGTAAAAAAGTTATGCATTTTATGGCAATAAGAGCTACAACTCTTTACCAAAGCACAATTTAAAGTCCGCCTGATATATTTAACACAAAGGACAATGTTGGCTACAGAGTTTAAGATTTCTAATCCACTAGAAAAAAGTTAAAAGGAAATGACAACCCAATGACTAAACATCCTCAGATGTGTGCATGAAACTCACACAACTTGAGAAATGAATTCCTGATATTCACCTATCGATACCCATTTTTATATTCTTGGGGAAATTGCTTTTCTTTCTAAATTTTATCGTCAACAAATGCCTTAAACTTTTAAAAAATATAAAATCACACATACTACAGAAAAATTAAAAGTAAAGAAAAAAGTAAAAGACAAATGAAATTTTCAGAATAACTCTTCAATGTCTCAAAGGATGGATAATTCAATCTTGATTATAATTTTTCCTAAATAAACTCAACTAAAGAATCATCAGCACTTTCTGTCATTTACTGCTATAATATTCATATATGACTATGTATTAGATTTTAATTTATACACATTTAGTTGGTACACTCACTGAATGTGGTACAGTTTTTGAACAATAATACTTAAATAGCTGTTGAATTAAAATAAAATTAAATAAATTGGGAAGTAGATAATAAATGAATTACATCCTAAATTTAACCTTGAATTTCAATCTGAGAAAATTTTATCAGATTCTCCAGTCTTATAGACTTATTCTTCTATGCTATTCACAAAGTAATTTTCAAATTCTTTATGTGAGCCCAAGGATTCCCAAAGAAGCATTAACTAGCTCTTCTAACACAAACCTCTACTTTTTTTCAGTTTCTACCCTCCTAAGTAAAAATACAGCTTAGAAAAAAAAAAAATAAGAATTTTACCAAAACTGAATCAGTATCAGAATTGATTTTGGATGGAAAATAGCTCCCATGCTCCACATGATTTATATAATTAGGAATACTATGGAAACCAGAAACAGCAAAGCAAAGAAAGCAGTATTCACAAGCAGGTTTTATAAGGGACTTCAGAATCTGCTCTGAACTTGTTGAATAATCTGTTCAGTATTCCAGAATCTCCCTGCTGGAAGCAAGGCCCTCATTATAGCCAGGAGAGCGCTAATAAAGGTTAGCCTCTGAACTAGGGATTAGCCCAGCTCTTTCTTTTTGGAAGCTGCAAACTAGTAACTTTGATGATCTTCTTGAAAAGGAAGACAAAGCACACTCCAAGAACAAACAATGTTTCCACTAACTAGGAAGGTACAGAAAACATAAGAAAATGATATGCCTAAGTACTTGGAAAGGAAGTATAAACCAATATAATGTGTTACACATTGAAAAAGTAAATTTTATTAAATAGCAGAATTAAATAACTCTCCATTAAAAAAAGGAGTCTTGGTCCAAAATGATAATTTGGAAATATAATTGAATTTTTTTAAAGTCATTTGACTTTTCAACCACAAATATAAATTTTACAGAGGTGTGAATTATTTTTTAAGTTTTTAGTGAGTGTTCATATATTCTATACCAAGAAGAGCTCGTAAGTGTTCTTAGCCAATGGTTTTCTTCTCTCTTTTATGAACAGTGCTCCTTTTTTAAAGCAAATCTTCATTCCACTAAAGAAGACTATTGCATAAAGATATGCTAGAAATAAGGCAATGATTTAGGTCAATAGACACTTTTCAGCCTTGGAAAGACCATAAACCAACATGCTGCTAAGAGCTAACAAAGCACATTGTAGACACTCAATGAAAAAAATATACCACTTCCATGGAATAAACTCAGGATATTATTTTCATGTCTTTCCAAACCATGTGTTTCTTCTTCAAACTGCTACTCAGAAATACTGCCTTATTCATGGAGGTTGATTAGCATCTCTTACCCTATATTCCTTTAATATTTATGTGCATAACTACGCATAAGCATTTCTTCTATGTTCAAAGACTTTACTATGGGTATTCTACCTAGTTTTTCTATTACCGTGATTAAGAACTATGCTTTTTCTATAATTTGGATATTTTTATTAAGTGAGCCCTCAACATTTTGATTAGATAAATGATTTGAAAATGAATCTTTATATTTGTCATTATGCATAGGTCAGTCAAATGCAATAATTTTTACCACTGGGAATGCAAAAAGTTATGTGGATGATTGCTTTTAATTCATTTTGTTGACTCTCAAATTACAACTATAGGTTTTGAAAAATTAATCCAATAGTTTCAATGGGAATAAATACTGAGGATGGTGAGTAAATCAATCATGACTTCCACTGGATTGTGTTAATATTGAGTATCATGGTTAAATAGGCCAAAAGTTGTAGCTATATTAATTTCAAAACTATCAACTGATACATTTCACAGTCATGCTATTACATTTCCTTTAGCATTTCTTCCCTCTATTCTCTGTTAAAATATTTTTGTACATCAAGGCTTATGTCAAATTTTATCTTCTCTGGCAAAATATATCCAGTTGTTTAGGCAAAATTCATTGCTGCCTCCTCTTTATTTCCATAGCATATTTTATACTTTTATTTTTTCTTTATTGATTTGATTAGTCCTTGTCTTTACCCCTCCCACTGCCATCCATTAGTTTCAGATCATTAGTTGGGTTTCAGATCATGGTATTTTTCAGGTTGATAAAAGCAGTGCTCGATAATTGTTTACCGGGTGAACAAATGATACTGCAGATATTCTGTGGACAGTCTTTTAGGTAAGTTTAAGGACTATGACTCCAACTATACACAATCACTCAGAAAGTGCAACTTTCTAAGAGCTAATGAAAACTTGATCAATGAATATGAATATATCAGAATCTCAAAGCACATTTCATATATAGATGATTTTCTCCTCTGAAAAATAAGATACAGTTTATAAGAAATATCTTATTTTAATTTTCCATATAAAATTAATTTGAAGACTAAGAAGGAAAAAAGTACAAAAAGGAAGCCATAAGATTTGATAATAAAGCATTAATTAGCCATGAGAGAACCAGACATGGACATTCAAAAAAGACCTCAGAAAATCATTATGTGCTTTAGCCTATCTTGTCAAAAACCATGTTACTACGGGAAAAGGCACAAAATAAAACTTAAATAATAGAGAAATATTAGACTAAGGTCAAAATAAGTATTTTAAATAATAAAAGTAATTTCATCTAAGAACTGCAAACATAGTGAGTTCAAATGCTAAATATGAAAACGAACTGTTCAGTCTTCAAGAGGTTCCTATATTAAAATCAGTTAATCACTGATAAGAAGCTTGAAATTACTTGGGTACATAGTGGGAGCCGTACATGACAAAGAGCCAAAACATCCCTCTAAAGAAAAACCATGAAGCCAATGAAACTTACAAAGTAGATATAAATCTGAATGTTCTGTCAAGTTCTATGCCTAAGGAATATACAGCCCTCTCTAAAAACAACATCTTGCATTAAAAGTGTCACTTTGCACAGTGCATTTGAACCTACTATGGAAAGCTAAAAAAAGATCAGGATTTTTATGAATGTAATTTCAAAAAGCACTGAAAATAATCAAAGGCTTTAGTAAACATCTTCCAATTAAAACTTTTAAGTTCATGACAATCAATATCCAAAGTTGTAATTTACATAATATTGTAATTTTCACATTTCAGTCAAGAGTGCATGAGACTATGGAAGACTGAAATGTCTAGATGCACTTTGGCTGTAAGTTTCAGATCTCAGCCTCAAAAAACTCAGCTATTGTTAGCAGGACATCATTTCAAAAAACATTAAGACATTTGGAAATTTCTCGATTTCCCACGAATCCAACTGGAATGTATTTGAAAATGAAGCTGATATAAAAAATCTTTTTAAAAAGTAACAGTAATTTCTGCTTTCCAGTCCAGGAAGTAGGCCTGAATGGAGTCGGAGCTTGTGCAAGGAATATGTGTATTTTACTGCTCGTTATCCTGCTTGAGGTAATAGTTGTAAAGCAACTAGTTGGAAAGTCCCACAGCAACCAAGAGATGCCACTCAATACTATTGTCTGCTTAAAAGATTGCTGTTTCTTATGTTGCTTGACTTATATCTGTGTATTTTTATTCAAACAAAACTAAACTAACAGCAGTTGTGTACTTTTGTTTACATGCTATATGTCAAATCTTATTGTCCCTAAGGTACTTATGAGAAAAGATTTAGCAGTCCTTGTCTTAAATACCTATGCCTACCCAAATTTGGATTTTCCTCCACTGAAGAAAATGACAAGCACTCAACTGCTATACTTAGAGCAATCTTTCACAGCTGCTTTAGTTTTTCAGTGATCCTATTAAACTGACGGCATATTGCCTGTGGGGTCTACAGAGTTACAATACTCCTGTAATAGACATTGATTTGTATGATAGGATCAAACAGAACAAGGATGCATCGGGGTAAAGAATTTCATAGGTCATATTGTTTTTACCTGAGTAAAATTTAATTTAGACATTATGACTTTTAAATTTAAAATAACACTTGGTTATTTTAATTGCTGATATGTGGATGAACATTGGCACTAGGGGCTTAGGAAGTATGAAATCTTAGGATGTCCCCTCTGTTTTGAAAATGTAGCCCAAGTCATGTCTTTTCTTAAACTGAACGAAGTAGCTGTGCATTAAATATGCTGGCACATCTTCTGCTTGAGCAAGTGGACCGAAATGGTGTGAATTGTTAATGCCTTGCTGCTTTGGTTCACGGCTTGTGATTGATCATTTGTAACTATATCTACTCCTTGTTCCATGAAATCAAGTAGGGAGTAATGGGTTCATCAGATTTTGGGGTTAAATTGAGAGTGAAGAGGTACTGTGTGTGGAAATAAGAGTTGCCATGTTCAGGGCTGGCCTTGTAACAGCATGGAATCTAAAGGCGATATTCAAAACCACTTCACTCATCATACGCTTACTGATTCTGAATAGGGCCCATTTGCAGGGGACATTTGGTAGTTTTCCAATACGCTTTATGCCTCTTTCTACTTTCACCACCATGCACATCTTTTTTTCATACACCCCCAGTAGCACATTGGTAGAACAGGTCAGCATACACAATTCATTTATTTAAATAACTTGATTTATACAAGTAGAAATAAGCTGGGATTCTATTGTCTGAATTTTGCCTTTCCCCTCAAAAAAATAATAGAGTGTTTGTCTTTGAAAATACAAGTAAGTTGTTAACTCAAACTCTTTGGCATCTAAAGAATGCAAAATAACTTAATTGCCATTGATATGCATGCAAATTTAAAATTAGTTAAAGAAATGTCAATAATTATCCATACATACTCTATTTTTAGGTGCCAGTGACCTATATAAAAAATAATAATTGAATATACATGATATGATTTTGTAAACTTTAAAACTCTGTACAATAATTTAAAGTAATATTTTTAGGGTTGTTTTATAAAATGTAATATTCAGAACTAATTAAATAAATCCAATAAAAACAAGAAATAATGGCCTTTAGAAATGTGATTATATAATTGCTTGCTGTAATAACCAACATTTTAATCTTTCTACATTATTACTCTTTATTTATATTAACATTCAAAAAAGTTTAACCCCTGTGGTGTTAAACGAAGCACTAATTAACTTTAGAGCCAATAGGAAAAGATGAAATAAACAACATAGTAAAACCTGGGGGAAAAATTCAAATATACAAAGGACTTACATATGTAATAATATTCAAAAGCAAGCTAATTATAAAATATCTCAGAATTATACTGTTACATTGTAGGGTCACAACAAATACAAATCTAAAAAAGTTAGCTGATCCTTTTCTTTTTTAGTCTCAAAAATGGGAATAATAGTACCTGGCCTGCATATATTTAAATCAGCGAGATGAAGGAGTTAGATAATGTCAATAAAGCTGCTTGGTATCCCCTTGAAGGCAAATAAATGCTAAGTCAACATATTACTAGCATTTAAATATTTTATTTAGGATGTAAACTATATATGTTATAAAAGATATTTTAAATGTGATAAACTAAAAAAGTCTTGATAGTTTTAGCAATTACAATTGAGAGCTCCCTTTTGACATTTATTTCCCTGTATTTGTTTTACAAATGCAGAATCTTAGATAATTAGCATTTTACATACTCTTGTCTACTATTCCTTTTCTCTTCCCAAAACTCTTAGAAGGAAGACACCCAAAAGCTATTGAATCAATATCTACTGAATGGAAAGCATTGCTTGAAACTGTTTTATAGCACATAGTAACAATTAGGCAACTAGTTTCCATTTGCAATTACACTTATTATAGTGTTTTTTATAATGAATGTCTAGGATCCATGGATGAGCCATTTAGAGTCCAAGTAAGATTTTTATTGTTAGAGTTCAAAAACCTCTCAAAAACAAAAGCCCAGGACAACATAGATTCACTGGGGATTTTTACCAAACATTCCAAGAAGACTTAATTCCAATTCTGTTCAAATTCTTCCAAAAAACTGAAGAGGAGGGAACACTACCACATTCATTCTACGAGGCCAATATCGTTCTCATACCAGATAAAGATATCACAATTTCTTTTGAATATGATGCAAAAATCGTCAACAAAATACTAGCAAACTGAATCCAACAGCATATAAAAAGAATTATAAACATGATCAAGTGGGATATATCCTTGGTACAAAAAGGATGGTTCAACATAAGAAAATCAATTAATGTAATACAATACATTAACAGAATGAAGGGGAAAAAAACGCATGAACATCTCAATTGATGCAGAAAAGGCATTTGACAAAACCCAGCACCCTTTCTTGATAAAAACACTTAGAACAGAACACTAGGAATACAAGGAAACTTCCTCAACTTATAAAAGGCATATATGAAAAACCCACAGCTAACATCCCACTTAATGGTGAAAGACTGAAAGCTTTCCCTCTAAGATCAGGAACAAGACAAGGATGCTCAGTGTCACCACTGTTATTCAACATTGTACTAGAAGTTCTAGCCAGAGAAACTCGGCAAGAAAAAGAAATAAAAGGCATCCAAATTGGAAAGGAAGAAGTAAAACTCTCCTTATTTGCAGAAGACATGATGTCAGAAAATCCTGAAAGATCTATGACAAAGCTTCTAGAGATAAGAAATGAATTTGGCAAAGTGGCAGGGTATAAGATCAGTACCCAAAAGTCCATAGTGATTCTATACATTAACAATAAACAAGAAGCAGAAGAAATCAAGAAAAAAATCCATTTACAATAGCAACTAAAAGAATCAAATATCTAGGAAACAATCTAACCAAAGATGGAAAGGACTTGTACATAGAAAACTAAAAAACATTGCTAAAAGAAATCAAAGAAGACCTAAATAAATGGAATGATATCCTGTGTTCATAGATTGGAAGACTAAACATTGTTAGGATTCCAATTCTACCCAAGTGATTTACAAATTCAAAGCAATCCCAATCAAAATTCCAATAACCTTCTCTGCAGAAATGGAAAACACAATCATCAAATTTACATGGGGGTGTAAGGTGCCCTGGATAGCCAAAGCCATCCTGAAAAAGAAGAACAGAGTTAGAGGACTCACACTTCCTGATCTTAAAGCTCATAACAAAGCCACAAAAAACAGCATGGCACTGGCACAAGGAAAGACACAGAATAGAATTGAGAGCTCAGAAATCAACCCTCACATTTATGATCAGCTGATTTTTTGTTTGTTTGCCTTTATTTTCATTTTTTAAATTTTCCAACTGATTTTTGACAAGGGAACAAAGATCACTCAATTGGGATAGAATAGATTCTTCAACAAATAG
>JAQZBX010020137.1:0-33239 GCA_029593785.1 Cabassous unicinctus
CCTTCTGGAACTCCCATGACATGTATGTTGTTATGTTTTGTGTTGTCATTCAACTCTCTGAGCCCTTGCTCAATTTTTTCCATTCTTTTCTTCTCTGTTCTTTTCTCTCTTCAATTTTAGCTATTCTGTTTTCTGTATCACTTATTCTTCCTTTTATCATTTCAAGTCTGCTGTTATATGCCTCAAATGTGTTTTTGATCTCACCTATTGTGTCCTTCATTCCCATGAGCTCTGTTAATTTTCTCTTCAGGATTTCAAATTCTTCATTGAGTTCACTCAATGTCTTCTTGATGTCATTTATCTCTTTAACTATATTGTCTTTCAACTCATTAATTTGATTTTGGAAATTTGTGCTCATCTCGCTAATTAGTTCTTTCAAATTCTTCATCTCTTCTGGGGCTTTGGTGTATTCCTTTTCTTGGGCCATGTTTTCTATTTTCTTAGTATGGCTCATAATATTTTGCTGGAATCACCTGTGTCTTTATATTTAAAGTGGGGTTCTTAGAGACAACATAAAGTTGGGTCTTGTTTACATGTTTTTTTTTTCACTTTTTAAATCCACTTTTATAGTTCCTGCCTTTTAATTGGTATATTTAGACTAGTCACATTTACAGTGATTATTGGTATAGAAGGATTAATATCTGCTATATTTGTAATTGTTTTCTATTTCTTGTCTTTGTTTTTTGTTTCTTTGTTTATACTTCCTCGCTTTTTCTGCCTTATCTAATTTCAATGGGATATTTTATTTGATTCCATTTTCTCTCCTTTGCTTGTGAACTTTTTTTGATTAAAAAAAAAATGAAAATCTGATAACAAAAATAGAAAACAATAGTTGCTTTACTTTGGTTCTCCATGACCAAAAATGAGATTGGATATATTCTTATATATTTATTCTAAACTACCTACTCATATATTTTGCTGATTTTTAAATACTGGTCTCTTTCTCACTAACTTGAAAACACTCAACTGTGAATTATACATTTTTTGAAATATTAATAATGCAAATTTATAACTTTTTCAAATAGTTTATCTGAGACTATTTCTTGCCTTTTCACTTTGTTTATGACATCTTTTCTTTTACAGATATTTAGTTGCAGTAAATTTTGGTTGAGGTCTAAGAGTTTTTATTTTTAAAATTTGAGGCATTTGATTTTATTGAGCATCCAAATTTGAAAATCTCTCATTATATGATTCCATGTCTACCTTGTTATTTGTTCTGAACACAAATAAATACCTTAAATAACATTTTCATTAAATTACCTTTTATTACATTTTGTTACATTATATTTTATTTTCATCCATTATATTTCATTTTATTTCTTTTTCATGGAACTGAAATTCATGTAATTAAATCTTGGTGTTTCGTAATAAATAAGATATGAATACATATTATCAACTAACATTTCTTGGAAAACTCTACAGAAGATAGCCATAATATGCTCATATTGTTCAATTCAATCAAGAAAATGATTGAAAGAATTTATTAAAATGTTTCCAAATGATTCTACATATTGACTTCAGAGTTTACTCTCAAATTTTAATACTCCTTAGAGTGGCAGAGTATAGTGTTTCTTATTTTCTCAAGCAATGTAAATATTTAAAAGGTCAGCACTGAGGGTTTGATCAATATGTGGCTCTTTGTTGGCTTGATAATATTGAGAGGATAACATGGTAGTTGAAATGAAAAGAAAAGTACATTAACAGGTGAATATACTTTGAGCAGTAATAAGGTGTGGCTAATTATGGATACAATTGCTGAAATGGGATTTTGACAGTCATGATACATGAGCAAATTCATCTTTCAAGTGACAAGTCAAACAGGTTATTGGGAAACTTGGGCACAGCTAGCTCAGTGGATGGGTTGCAATACAGTGTATGCTCATTCATTTTCCTTTGCTCTGGGGGAAATATACTCTACCATCATCTCAGACTTCTGAGTCTTTTATGTATGCTCATACTGTTTCATTAAAGTCACAAAATTTCTTTCTACAATTGTTTCTAAAACAATTTGAAAAATCCAACAGTTTTTCAGTTAATTTTCCCTTAAAATCCAGCTTAAATTTTTCACATCTGCAATATTTATCTAGGAACATGTAATTTGTCAAAATTACATACATTTAAGTCATAATTTTCAGTCCTGTACTTCCCTTATATATGAAAGTTAACATATATAAACAAAAGTCTCACAGTATTTGGTATTGCAAAGTTTCCTTATTATATTTCAAGCTCAGAAAATTATCATTCATATGTTGAACCCTGGAAATCTTTGTGCTATATGTAAGTGATTATATATGTGTATATATAAGTATGTGCATATATCTAGATTTATCAATTGTAAAATAAATAATTGCACTGGGCAATGCTAAACAAACAAGAATCACAGGAGACAGTCTAGAACTCAACTGCAAGGAAGGCAGGTTATTGGTTGAGTTTTATAGTTAAGACAAGGGCACTGGAAAAGTAATTGTGGGTTATTTGGTGAAAGAAAGGTTGGGGAATGAATTGGATATTTGGAATAGCTCATATTTGAAGTTGTTTGTGTGTGTTTTTCTTTTCTTGCAGAAGAGCTTTATTTGCTGCAGTCAGACAACTGCAAGATGAATTTCAAGGTAGTCAGTTGAACAGCCTACATCTTTGCTGAGTAAAAAGCAGACTTTGTCAGTCCTTCCTCTTGTTCAAAATAATTATCAAGTTATTTATTGAACAGCTTGGTCAGATAGCTCTTGTTTAGATGTTTTTTTGTTGGTGGAGGACAAGTTGAACCATTTTCTTTCTTTTTTGTTTGTTTGTTTTTTGTTTTTTACACCTGAGATATCTCATTCCTGCCATATATAGTTGAGGTCTGAGTATATTTTCATTTCAGAAGACGTTGAAGGGTTACATCCATTGTAAGAAAGAGCATCTCTCTGCCAAGCAACATTGTGAAGAGATTATGTAAGAGATGACATCATTTTTCTACAGTGGGTTTGACAAATTGAGGAAGGCTGGCTCTCAGCTGCAACCTGTTGCCTCTTCCCAGCTATCCAAGTCCATCCCAAACTACCTGTGAGTGCATTTGGGATCAATCAGAATGTCTCAGGCTGAGCTGGACCATGATATCTGTGTCACCTTTGGTTCTTCCCAAACACCTTGGGTGTCCTGTCCATGGAGTGAGAAGGATCCCCAGACCCAGCCCCACAAGGTTACTCTCATGGGTGGCAAGTGGCCATCCAAGAGAGGACTGATCCTTCCCTTGACCTGCTGGCCTTGACCTGCTCCTGGTAGAGTTGAACTAATGGGGGTGTCCGAGTGTCCTGTGGCCACTGCAACAAATCCCCACAAACTGGGTGGCTTGATACAGCAAGAAGTCCAAATCAAGGGGGCATCAGGGATGCACTACGTCTGCAGGTCCTGGGGGGAGGATCCTCACTGACTTCCAGCTTCAGTGCCTGCTGGCAGTCATGGCATCACTGGGCTTGTGGTTGTATCATTCCAGTCTCTGCCTCCATTCACACATTTCCTCTCTCTCTGTCTGTCTATGTTGAAATTTCCCTCTTTTTATTGGACATATTGTATTTAGGGCCCACCCCACTCCAGTTTGGCCTCATCTTTACTAATCACATCTTCAAAAACCATATTTCCAAATAGGATCACATTCATGGGACTGGCAGTTGAGACATAGGCATATCTGTTTTGAGGACACAAGTCAATCCATTACAGGAACATCTGCTTAATTCTCTCCCCTCCCCACCCACTCCTGGAACCCCTCCTAAGACCAAAGGCCAGTTTGGGGGAACATGGGGACCACCTGACTTGGTGCTAATAAATAGAGCCCTTGACTTTCTGGGCATGAGCAATCCCAAAGAAAAAATTTATTAATAGCTTCAAAATAATAAAATCAAATATTGCATGTATAAAGAGATATATGTGTACAAATATATATGCTTTTAGATATATTTACATATATATGTATGTATATATATCATGAATGCTGCATTGCATCACCACCTAAACACCCCCACTAATGGCTATTACACTCAGGTCCTACCTCTACCGAACTATGTGAAAGGGGAAGCCACTACAATCACTGTTAATGGAATTTGAACAGAACCAGGATGATTTCCACTTTCTCTCATTCTTATTGTTTTCATAGGTATTTTTAAACATCAAACACTGAAATACAATGAAACATGCCTGTGGCAGTTTGATATTGTTTATGATTTCCAAAAATAACATTGGATTATGTTTGTAAACTGGTCTGCTTTTAAGTCTTTGATTGGGCCATGTTAGTAGGATATTGAGTGCCCACCCCCTTGGTGGGTGGGGACTCACAGAGAAACCTCACTGCAGAGAAGGGAGGTAGGAGTTTTGAGCCTGAAACCCAGGAAGAGAGATGAGCCATTGACCTGTAGTCTACAGCTGACTTTGTGGAGAGAACACAGCAGCTGATCCAGGAAAGAGACTTATCCCAGCCTAGAGTTGATACTGGAAGAAGCTGGGTCCATGTTGCCAAGAGAGGCATAGGGAGCCTGAACTCTCACAGATGTTGGCAGCCATCTTACTCCAACACGTGGCAATAGACTTTGGTGAGGGAAGTAACTTATGCTTTATGGCCTGGTAACTGTAAGCTTCTACCCCAAATAAATACCCTTTATAAAAGTGAACAGATTTCTGATATTTTGCATCAGCACTAATTTTCATTATCCAGAAAATGACTGACCACTCTACACTTCAATCAATACCCACCCCTTTCTATATGCCTGTATATTTGCTTGAAATAGTGTTTTTTTAAATGTAAACTTTTTAATTATAATTTTTTTGGGGGTTAAACAATGGGAATTTATTATCTTACAGTTTGAGGCCAAGAAAATGCCCAATGTGGCAGAGAAGCCAAGAATCACCAGGACCAGCATCTTCCAGTCTCTCTCTTCTCTTCTGAGTTGAATTTCACTGCTTTCAAGCTTTTTTTTTTGGTTTGTTCCCATAAACATTTATTTCTACACATGTTCATTAATGCTATATTTCTTTTTTTAAAAGATGATTTAGATTACATAAGTGATGTTACATAAAAAATATAGGGGATTCCCATATACCCCAAAATAGTGTTTTGAGATTTATCCCTGATTCTGTGTGGATCATCAGGTCATTCTGTTTTTATCACTGATTTGGACATTGAATAACAATTTCAAAAACTGTGTTTCCATTTCTTTCTTGTACATTAAAAATTTGGGGTATTGTTGTAAAAGAAAAAAAATCAATTAGCTATATGTATGAGGGTCTTTTTCTGAACTCTCATCCAATTCCATTTGTCAATATGTCTATCCTTGTGCCAATATCATGCTGTTTTGACCACTGTAGCTCTGTAGTATGCTTTAAAGTCAGGAAGTGTGAGTACTCTAACTTTGTTCTTATTTTTTAAGATGATTTTGGCTATTTGGGCCTCCTTACCATTCCAAATAAATTAGAAAATTTCCTTTTTCATTTCTGCAAAGTAGGCTTTTAGAATTTTTATTGTGATTGCATTGAATCTGTAGATAATTTTGGGTAGAACTGATATCTTAACAATATTTAGCCTTTTAATTCATGAACATGAAATGTCCTTCCATTTACTTAGATCTTGATTTCTAGCAATGTTTTGTAGTTTCATGTGTATAAGTCTTTTAGGTCCTTCATTAAATTTATTCCTAGATATTTGATTGTTTTAGTTGCTATAGTAAACGGATTTTTCCCCCTTGATTTCCTCTTCAAATGGCTCATTACTAGTATATAGAACCATTACAGATTTTTGCAGATTTTTTCCTGTTGATCTTGTACCCTGCCACTTTGCTGAATTTATTTATTAGCTCTAGTAGCTTTATTGTAGATTTTTCAGGACTTTCTATATGTAGGGTCACATCATCTGCAAATAGTGAATGTTTTACTTCCTCCTTTCAAATTTGGATGCATTTAATTTCTTTTTATTGCCTAATTGCTCTGACTAGCACTTTCAGTAAAATGTTGAATAACAGTGGTGACAGTAAGCAAAGTTGTCTTGTTCTACATTTTAGAGGGAAAGTTTTCAGTCTTTCACTATTGAGTGTGATGTTAGCTGTGGGGTTTTCATATATACTCTTTACCATGTTGAAGAAGTTTCCGTCTATTCCTATTTTTTAAAGTGTTTTTATCAAGAAATATGCTGAATTTTGTCAAATGCCTTTTCTGCATCAATGGATATGAATCATGTACTTTTTCCCCTTCATATTGTTAATATGATGTATTATAGTGATTAATTTTCTTGTGTTGAACCACACTTGCATACCTGGGATAAAACCCACTTGATCATAGTAAATAATTCTTTTAATATGTTTTTGGATTCAATTGGCAAGTATTTTGCTGATGATTTTTGCATTTCATAAGAGAAATTGGTCTATAATTTTCATTTCTTATAGTATCTTTATCTGGCTTTGGTATTAAGGTGATATTGGACTCATAGAATGAATTAGATAGTGTTCCCTCCTCTTCAATATTTTGGAAGAGGTTGAGAAGGACTGGTATTAATTATTCTTGGAATGATTGGTAAAATTTACCTGTGAAGCCATCTGGTCCTGTGCTTTTCTTTGTTGGGTGGTTTTGATGACTGATTCAATTTCTTTACTTGTAATTCATTTGTTGAGGTCTTTTATTTCTTGTAGAATCAGTGTAGGTTGTTTGTGTGTTTCTAGCAATTTGTCCATTTCATCTAGGCTGTCTAATTTTTTGGCATTTAGTTGTTTATAGTATACTTTTATCATCATTTTTATTTCTGTGTTGTCAATAGTAATGTTTTCTCTCCCTTTTCTGACTTTATTTATTTGTGTCTTCTCTCTTTTTTTCTTTGTCAGTATAGATAAAGGTTTGACAAATGCTAATGTTTTCAAATAACCAGATATGGATTTGTTAATTATCTTTATTGTTTTTTATTCTCAATTTCTTTGTGTGTGTGTGTGTTCTAATCTTTTCTATTTCTTTCTTTCTGCTTGCTTTGGGTTAAGTTTGCTCTTCTTTTTCTAGTTCCATCCAGGTATGCAGTTAGGTCTTTGATTTTAGTTCTTTCATCTTTTTTAATGTAAGCATTTAGATCTATAAATTTCCCTCTCAGCACTGCCTTTTCTGCATCTCACAAGTTTTAAGGTATTGTGTACTCATTTTCTTTCATCCCAAGATATTTATTGATTTCTCTTGCAATTTCTTCTTTGACACACTGATTGCTTAAAAATGTGTTTTTTAACTTTCATATAGTTGTGGATTTTCCAGTTCTTTACCTGTTACTGATTTCCAGCTGTATTCCATTATGGTCAGAGAATATGTTTTGTGAAATTACAGTCTTTTTAAATTTATTGAGACTTGTTTTGCAACCCAGCATGTGGTCTATCCTGGAGAATGAGCCATGTGCATTTGAGAAGAATGTATAGCCTGCTCTTTTGGGGTGCTATGTCCTATATATCTGTTAGGTCTATGCCACTTAAAATATTATTAAAGTTCTCTGTTTCCTTATTCATCTTCTGTCTAAATGTTCTATCTATTAAAGAGAGTAGTGTACTGAGGCCTACAACTTTTATTGTAGAGGTGTCTATTGCTCCCTTTTTGTTTGTTTGTTTTGGAGGTACCCGGGATTGAACCCAGGACCCCGTACATGGAAAGCAGGCATTCAACCACTGAGCTACCTCCACTCCCCACTGAGAGTTGGTTTTTTGGTTTGTTTGCTTTTAGTATATACCGAGTGATTGAACCCAGGACCTCGTACATGGGAAGCAGGTTTCAACCACTCGAGCTACATCTGCTCCCCTCCTTCAGTTTTGCCAGTGTTTGCTTCATGTATTTTGGGGCACTGTGGTTAGGTGCAAAAATGTATGCTTGTATATTCATAATGCTGATAACTCCAAAGACATAGCTTTTTCCATTAAATAAACAATAGTAATTTAATATCTTTTGTCAAAGAATTATCTAATCTAGATGAACTTTAATTCTTAAAACATTTGGGTTTGTTTTTTAAGATTACTTTTTTAATATTAGAAATATTAGAAGTTCAACTTTATTAATTTCTGGGTTTCATAAATATTAATTTATGTAAGTGCTAAATTATCTTTAAGCCAACTAGAATAGAGCTCCTTTAAGGGATTTTATAAGTTAATTTGGTAATACCATCAGGAAGTAGGAAAATATCATATTTATAAACCATACATGTACGCAGACAGATGAGCACAAATAGAGATTTTCTAGCTTCAATTCTAAAATTGTCAGCCATTAGTTAAGCAAAACATAGTAATGCAAAGTTCTCTGGCTTATGTAAAAGAATTGGTACCATCTTACCCCACTTTATATTTTTTGCCAGGGTTGTACTTCTGACAGATGGGTCAAGTCAAGGATACCTACCCAATATGAGGGCTAGATCCTCCCTACTAATATTTGTGAAGGATGTTTTTAAGATTTGTTTTGTAACAGAGATTTAAGAGTTAAAAAATAGTTATGGTTACTGAGTCATATAGATGCCATTTTACTTTCTTGTATGTTGTAGAATAGCCAAAAGTAAATACCTGAAACTACTGAAACTAACTGAACTGTGACCCAGATGTCTTAATCATTGATAATGATTGTATCTTTATCTTGTGATTGCAGGAGCTTTGTAATAACTCAGAAATTGCCCCACTTGTACCTCTTTATCCTATTTTACAACTTTGGAATCTTGTGATCATGAAGATAGCCCTTAAGGTTTATTAATGAAGAAACATGAGTCGACCCAGAGCTAACCCACCCCAATTCCTAAGCTATTCTTACAACCCAACTCCTGAAGGACACGACCTGGTTTGGCTGCAAGACCAAAGAACACCCCTGGCATTTAGTCAGATATAAGCTTTATTGGGATGTATGGACAGGAGAGAATCTCTGAAGGCGGCAATTCAGAGAATGAAGATGTTGCTCTGCAAAGAGATGAGAAAATGAGGGGTGTACGTAAGGGGTTTCAGAACAAGGACATTTCATATAGGACCTAGCTCCTGCTAGGTCACCTGAAGCATACACATGGGATATGAGCATAGGAAAGATGTTTACCAAGGACATTTACTACTTTGGAAATATTATAATTTATGATACCATCTATGCATTCTCTCCCCTCTGGGGAGGGTTGTTAACCTTTAACTTATGTCTAGGTCATGCAGGTGGCTACATACTGAAGACTTGGTGGCGGGGGGAGCTAGGTCCCCAAGCTATCTTAGTAGATAAAGCTAGATCTAACAAAAATTGGCCTACCTAACATGTGCAATAGCTTAAACTTTAACCTATAAGTAACCTATAGCTCATTGTAATACTAAAAATCACACCCACCATCATGCTAAGGCCACCGTTTGCTTACATATGTTCTGTGACTCGGCATGTAATCAACCTGTGAATGCTCAATAATTAGACTGTCTCCAACTTTGTCATCTCAAGCCATTATGCTCATTATCATAAACCCTGCCTTTGGATACTATGAAACTATCAGAGTTACTGCAGTTCAGGGAGACAGATTTTAGGCCCATAGGCTAACTGATCTCCTTGTTTCATGCTTAGCAATAAACTCTCCATTTGAACCCTCGATGTCTCCGGATATTGGTCATTTTTGAGCATTTGGCAGAGAAACTATGCATTGGTCAGTATCCATTTTGCCCTGATGTGTAATTTTATGGTAGCTCTGGACTAAATGTGGGGCAAGGCCCCAAAGAGAAACTAAATATCTATTTGGGTACCCCCATCCCACCCTATTACCCCTGTGCACTTTCAGTTTAGGGAGGACAGAGCTGTTTCAGAAGAATGTGTTTAATCCTCTAATTTGTACATATAATTATCAATCTTCTAGTTTGTACATATGATTTTCATAGGTATTAGAATATATCATTCCTGTTAGTTGTTTATTTCTTCCTTCCTTCCTAAATATGCTTACTAATGCAATGAAAATTACCTATTAGTCATTTTTATCCTCAGTACCTGAATAGGAGCTGCTTTTTGGTAGTTCCACAATAAATGTTTCTTAAAGCTTAGGTATAATTTTATTTATTTATTTTATATTTTAGACTCCAGAATGATATTTGTGGTGTCTAACGAACATAGATACAAATCAGAAAGATAAAAATTTTAAAATGCTGTAATTAGAAAAAATACAAATGTGAAAAATAAAATTATATTGAAGCAAAATGATCAGATTTGAATTTAAAGTCCAGAAGTGTATGAATTTCCTTATATATATTCTAATTTAATATTCATACATCCATACATTTACCTGAGCACAAACCAATCAAATGAAGTTTGCATATTTATTCCAAGATTTGCATATCTCTAGGTTTTATAAATATGAAAGTCATGAAAATATTTTAAGCAGCTTTTATTTCTAGTCCAGTTAACAAAAGGCAGTTATGTATATAAGGGCCAGTTGGAAGAGCCAGGCACTAAAATATTTTCATTGGGAAATGTTACTGGAGCTCAACAAAAAGAGCATCTTTCCACTTGGTACTGGAAAAGGAAAATTAAGGTAAACAACAAAATATGTTTTTTGGGTATGTGTGTATGTGTGTGCTGGAAGTTTTTTTAGGAAAGTTAGAGGACAAAAGAAGAGATGCAGAGGAAAAGAATGATCTGAATAAGTAAGAAAAAAAAAAAAAGTGGAGTAGAATTAAGTTTTTATATTTATGTTTTTGCTTCCTGGGATAATTGCCCCTAAATATATATCATCTCTGAATTTTTTCTCTCTTATTCTATGACAGTAGTTTCATTGAAAATCTTGTTCACGTTTTTTTTTAACTTTGTTCAAATTGTGGGTTTTTTTTTGTTTTTTGGGTTTTTTTTTGTTACTTTTTCTGAGTAACTGTCTTTAGATATTTTCACCCAAAAGCAAATTCCTGATGGCAGATGTTTAGAGAGATAAGGTCCTCTTGCCTGAAAGTAAAATGATACCTCTGTGAGGATACCCTTTTTCTATGAATTGTCCTTGTATTACAAAAAGTGCATCATGTATGGCATCAAAGAGAATTGACTCAAAATTCTCTTTCAAAAATTAGTAGTTACATGATATATTTGTCAGCCAAAGGGATGCTGATGCAAAATACCAGAAATCTGTTGGCTTTTATAAAGGATATTTATTTGGGGTAGAAGCTTTCAGTTACCAGGTCATAAAGCTTAAGTTACTTCCTTCACCAAAGTCTATTGCCACATGTTGGGGCAAGATGGCTGCCGATGTCCACCAGGGTTCAGGCTTTCTGGGTTCTTCTCTTCCCTGGGCTTGCTTCTCTCCAGGCTCAGCTCCTCTGTTATCTCCACAAGGCCAGCTGTAGACTATCAGAGGAACACCTTGTTTTTCTTCCCAGGGCCTTTTCTCTTTCCTCACGACCAAGCTCCTCTGTGTACTTACTTCCCATGGCTCCAGCTCAAAAAATCCGCATCAGAACTCCAACATCAAAACTCCAACTAACTCCTCTGCTCTGCTGTGAGGAAAGCCTACTAATGTGGCCCAATCAAAGCCCTAATCATAACTTAATCATGCCCAGGTACAGACTAGTTTACAAACATAATCCAATATCTATTTTTGGAATTCATAAACCATATCAAACTGCCACACATGGTCTTGGGCAATCTCTTATTCTAAATTTCAATTTCCTTATCTATGAGATGTGTGTTTTGATGCTGACTTCAGGGCACTTTTGAAAAGATTTATCTTAATGAGATAAAGTCTGTCACATGCATAAAATATTGATTAGCACACAGTAAGAACTTTATAACCTTTCTTTTCTTCTATCTCATTGTGATATGTTGAATTATGTACCACAGAAAAAACATGTTCTTAATCTTTATTTATTCTGGTGGGTGTAAACTCATTATAAATAGGACCTTTTGAATATGTTATTTTTACTAAAGATGTGGCCAACTGAATCAGTGGGTCTTAATCCAGATTACTGGATTCCTTTATAAGCAGAACAAAATTCAGACAGAAAAAGAGTAGGCCACAGGGAGAAGCCAGAAGTCAACAGAACCTAGAAGAGAAAAGAGAGGCCATTGCCATGTGGCAGAAGAACCAGTTACCCAAGGATCACCAACAGCCTGCCCCATAACACCACAGTCTTTGGGGATAAAGTGTTGCCTTACTGATGCCTATATTTTCGGCCCAGTTTGGACAATAAGAAATATGGTCATGCTATTTAGAAGGTAGATTTACCACAGATATTTATAAATTTTCTCTCTTGAGACCAAGTTAAAATTTAAAAATAAATCAAATATGAATAATCTACAGAAACAAAAGAACAGTCAGACCTCAGCAGAAGACAGACTTCAAAATTTTCTGGAAGAAGGAATGTTGATGAAGAAAAGTTAAGAAATTCTTAATATGATCCAGGGGCTATCAACACTGGTTCCAGAACCCCAATGAGGGTCCATGTGTATGCATTTGGTGGGGATTCCTAAAATTAATTGTCACATAAACAAGGTAAAGGAAGATATGAAATAACTGGATTTGGCATTGGCAATATTCTTTTTTTTTTTTTTTACATACAGAACTGAAAATTTCCTATGGTTCAACCTTGTAATTTCCTACATGGTTT
Organism: Cabassous unicinctus; assembly: GCA_029593785.1. Classification (NCBI taxonomy): domain Eukaryota; kingdom Metazoa; phylum Chordata; class Mammalia; order Cingulata; family Chlamyphoridae; genus Cabassous; species Cabassous unicinctus. The sequence continues at coordinate 12,558 of JAQZBX010020137.1, forward strand.
GAATTAATCAGCTCTAAGTCCAGATACTTAATGATAAAGGATGGGAATATTGACTTCAATTTCCTATAAGATGGATAATGTTGAGGAGGATTTAAAATAAATTCATTTGTTCATGGTAACCCATGCATCCAAGTTCTGATTTTCCTGTATTGTGAGCCAAATATGATAGCTTAACTCACAGATGTTATTTCATAGGGTATAAAGGATTCATCTTTTACCATTAAACTCAGTCTGACTGCTTGGTGACTCAAGATAAAATGAAGGTATCACACACAAAAAAATGTCCTGTTCTATAAGAAGAAAAAGCAGAAAACCTGCCCCTTCTGGGTCTGTTGGAGCATGGAAAGCAAAAAGAGGTAAAAGGAAAGAAAATGTCTTTCCCTCAAGCAGGGTTGAAATCTAAGTGGATTAAGTGAGGAGTAAGTAGAAAATAGAACAAATAAGCATGAGACATCCAAGAAAGTTTTTCCTGTTTCAGCAAACCTCCAGTTGAAGTCCCATGCACAATCCCATATGCAGCCATTGCCCTATACGGGATAACTGTACAGCTTTTTCCTGGCATTCATGAATCAAGAAATTTCTGTGTGTCCTCATTAAGGGGTATGTTACTGCTGAAAGGATCACTGAATTGGCAGAGATCTCAGGTTCGGAAAAGGAAAGAGGCCTTGTTATTAACACTATGTGTTAATATGGAAAAAATATACCAAGTGTATTCTATGGAGCAAAGTTAGTGGTAATAGTCTGATCATGTGATCATGTTCTTTCATAATCTGTAACAAATGTTCCACAACAATGTAAGGTGTTGGTCGAGGGGTGATGTATGGGAATTCTGCACATAATACATGATTGTTTTGTAAGCTCACAGCTTCTCTAATAAAATAAATAAAGAAAAAAAAAAAGAAAAGGAAAAAGGTCTTGATAAGTTAAGGCAATGGCTAGGTTAACAAAAAGCAGCAGTGGATGTAATACAGCAAGAGCCAGATGAATGCATTATATCTCAGCATACCACAGTACAGAGTCCAATAAACCCAATATCCAATAGCAAAGGCCAGCTGATAAAGTCAGCATTAAGACTAGTTACCCTGGCCTTGTTCCCTGGGAATATAAGATTCCCTCTACTTCATCTCGAATATGAGAAATATAAAAACATCTTGTCTACAAATTGGACTTAGGCCGAACTGAAAATGTAACCAAAAGACATTTTTAAAACAAAATAGAGATAAAATTAAAGGACAAATCTAAACTTCTCTACCACAGCAGTAACCACCTTCCATTAGTAACACAACTACAAATCTGACATGCTTATAATTCAGCTGCTGAGATGTTGTGTACTGACAATATGGGCACATCTCTCTTGAGACATTTAAGGAGCTAATTTGTCATAAAATTCATTCCTATATATTATCATTCATTGAAAGATGGACATAAGGTTAAACCTAGGAATATTGTCTGTGTTAAGAATTATGAAAACCGAGGAGAATGTGCAAGTGGCTCCACTACTTACTAGTGGCTTACTAGGAAGATTGAATGACTTTTAGAAAATTAGAAAATAAGTTGACATTTATATCTGATAAGTATGATTAAATTTTTGACCTTGATGACATTATAATTTGTATAAATCTAAGTTAAACATTTATACACAAATGCCTTTTCCTCTAAGTTTAAAATACTAAAAGATCACAAGGATAAGGTAAAGAAGGAAGACAGGCTCAATTTCTCTTTTCTCTCCCCTTTGTTATTACTCTGTAGTTTATAAGATGAACAAGAGATGTAAGTAAAATTTAAGAGTTAATCATAAAGATGTAAAAAGCAGTTCTTTGCATGTGGTGAAAAGTTTAACTGGTAAGAATAGATGAACTCAATTTTGGAATTCATACTAAATTTGGCTTGTTATCTAAAGAAATATTTTTGAAGCACTGGAGAAACATTGGAGAAGCAAAATCCATATTTTAATGAGTATCACTATGCAAACCTAGAAGGAACATCAATCTATGTTAATCATCCAAACTACTTCTTAAATGTAATGCTTATTTCTCTCTATTGTAATAATCCTTCTAGGCAAATTAAATGATTATTCTCTGAATGAAATAAGACCAGTACTCACAAAAAAGTAAAAAAGGAAAAGCTTAATAAAATTGCTTGTAATATACCAGTGAGCCTTAGAGTCTGCAATGTAATGCAATAAATTATACCAAAAACAAAAGCCTTAATTTACATTAAAAATGCCAGCAGAGCATGAGTAAATGCAATGATTATCTAATGCATTATGGTAACATAAGTAAAATAAACTATCCGGTCAAAATAATTTACTTATATAATTTACTTATATCCGGTCAAAATAATTTACTCATATGTATAGCAATCACTGCCATTAATTTGTTTCTTAGAATACTGGTTTTTAGGAACACATGAGTAGGTAGAAAAGGGGTCGAAACTTGGATAAGTGCTCACCACAGCAGTAATCACCGTCCATTAGTAACACAACTACAAATCTGACATGCTTATAATTCAGCTGCTGAGATGCTGTGTACTGACAATATGGGCACATCTCTCTTGAGACATTTAAGGAGCTAATTTGCCATAAAATTCATTCCTATATATTATCATTCATTGAAAGATGGACATAGAGTTAAACCTAGGAATATTGTCTGTGTTAAGAATTATGAAAACCGAGGAGAATGTGCAAGAGGCTCCACTACTTACTAGAACAATATTGATGTGATTATGGGATACAAACAGGACAATATAGGAATTCATTAGATGTTTGGTACTTTTAAAATTTAATTAGTATAGTAAGGGGCTACATCAAGCACAAAATAGACATCAAGACCCTATTGTCTTTGGGAAAGAATCCATGAAAGGCATTAATATAGAAGTGTTTCAAGTAATAAAAGGTATAAATTAAGCCTAAAACAGTTGAAAGTAGCATTTTCAAAAGCATGCTAAGAATTCTAGTCCTTCAATTTTCTAACAAACTAAACAGACTAACTGGTACTATTTGAGTCCAAACTTTTCTATGAGCTATTCCCAATTCATTATCAGGAGTCAATCCAATTTTGTTAAAATATATATTTTGAGAAGAGACTGTTCATGTTCATTTTTGACATTTTATTGAAAAATATGTTGATTAAAATCTGTACATAAACTTTTCCCCCAAAGCAAAAAGTTTGTATAAATCCATATGCGCTACTGACGGTCATGCTTTCTACTTAGATTGATTGTTCCCAAAGTTACAAAACAAAACACAAAAACAAAAAGATAACCAACAGTATGCACAATTTTTATTTTCCTTTATGGATTACCACCCATTTCTGTTTTCATTATGAAAGTCAACACATCTTTTAAATGTTCTGTCAGATTCCAGAGTCCTGGATCCTGTAAATGGTATTCAAAAGTTAAAATATAATTCTGAAAGTTATTTTGCATTATGAAGGCAATGACCAGTATATTTCTTCCATACAAAACTAAAAGCTTATTGCACATCCTTTAGTTCCTAAAATATATTCTCTTATAAAGTCTGTCTTTCAAGGTTGTAAAGACAATAGTAGTCAGAGGCTAAAATTAATTTTACAAATCAAATTATTTTAATTATCTTTTGATATCTTATTTATTTTTTAAAACACACAAATGAAAATATTATACAATTTGGCTGACTTTAGACTTATCTCTTTGCTTATGAAGTGAAAATTATTTACCCATAGACCCAGAACATTTCTTTCCTTTGTGGCTTCCTAATAAGATAAAAATAAATAAATAACTCACTCGAAATGAAGCTTTTACTTCTCCAACTGATTTAATGTTTTTGCGCTTCTGATTCAAATTTTCTATACAAGATAATTAAACGTTTTTCTGATTGAAATATCATTTTGTTCCAGTTAATCACTTTGTTAACCTAGATTTATTCAATCAACATTTCTACAAAAATGTGATTATTTGAATTTATTTTTCATATTCACAAGATTTAATATAAATATCATATATATAGTGTTCAGATGGAGTCTACTGCTTTCTCTCTGTCTCTCTCTCTCTCTTTAAATGATCAATCCTGTAGTTTATGGAATGAATTTTAATTTATAACATCAGTAAAAGAGGTCAAACTCTGGCAACTATATAAATACAGTCAGGTTAACTAGGCCATAAAAACAAGTGCTGAAGGATTCATTTCTCTGTCTGCTCCATATCAGATGATTCCTTTTCCTGCTTTGCTTATTTGATAATGAATTTCTTCAGAAATAAAAAGTTATAAGTAATTTAGAAAGAAAGCAAAAACAAGAAAACTTAACTGTTACCCTAAAAGTTTGACAATATAGCAAAATGAGCTAAACAACAATAAGATGATTTTCTATAAGTAAAAAAAAATGCCTTTATTTGAATGAATATTAATTTAGTAAAAAATGAAGCCAGCAGGATCAATATAGTTCCTACAATTAATTTTGTACCCTAGTTTATGTACTCTACAGAGCCCAAATAGTTCTTTAATATTTGTTAATGTAAATTATTTGGAGGCTAAATGGGTGTTAAAGGTACAATAGCATTTGATCTTGAGCTGTAAAATGTCTTAGAATCACAGAATTTTAAAGTTGAAATGCATCTTAGAGATTATTTATAATGAAGTATTCCTTTTACAGCAGAGGCATCTACTACACAGAAAGTAACTCAATGATTTGTAGACAATCCACATCTAGGTAATCCATAACTTTGAACAAGTAACACTTTTCCTATTCCTTAGAAAAATAGACATGCATGATATGATTTTTCTTGTATCTAATGTTACTCTCTTCTTATTCTATTTTTTCCTCTCAATTACTAATGTAGCCAAGAATTTTGTTGCTCACTCAACATTCTGGTGCTCCTTACATTACCCTACTGTTTGCAGTTAACTATATCAATGTGGTTAATTTTGACAAATAAATGGCATACGTAAGTGATGTGAGTCATTTCTAGGCTGAAAAAAGAAGAGTGCGTGTGTGTCCTCTGTGAGTTCTCTTCCCTCATCTTGATAATCATGGAGGTCACTTGTTGACACAGTAGGGACAGGTGGAAGCAGCCTGTCACTTTATCGAGGACAGATGCCCTGTAGAATTACCCAACTCTCTGTAGACTTTACATGATCCAGAAATAAATAAGTTAAACTTCTGAGGTTTGGTGATTAAATTGATATTCGAGTACAATTTAGGCCACCCAAACTGATTCACGTTACAAAGTCTTCCCCTAGCTTTCTACTACTTGGAGCTGCTATTTTATGCTCTACTTCCCTTTCATCATCAAATTTTTTAAAAATGTAGATTGCTTTACAGTTTTCAATGTCCTCTAAGTCCCAATCCTTTTCATTTCTCAAACTCTTCTTAACATTATTTTTATTCAATTGAAATTGTTTTGAAAGAAACATTATTACATAAATATGAAATCTGTTTCATGATTTTTCATCTCAGAAGAACAGTTGACATTTTTTACCACTCTTTCCTATAAGGACATTTTTCTCTTTAAGTATGTGACAAGTCCTCTACAGATTCTCTCTTTATCTCTGAATGCTCCTTCTTTAGCTTTTCAGCATAGAGCAACAGACCTTTCCAGAGACCTAATTTCAGCTTTCTTTTCTCTATTTATTTACAAAAATCATATACTACCTTTATTTTATCTATAGCCTCATTCTCTTGAGTTTTTTCTTTAAATCTACATCTGTAGTTAATGGTGGAAAATTCTACTAGAATAGTTGACCATTACCTCAAACTCAAAATATCTAACAATGACATCATCATTTTCTCCACCATTTTTTAAAAAGCCTGCATTCCCTAATTTCCCACCTGTTTTGAAGGAGTTAATATCTCTCCATTCATCTAGACTCAAAACTGGAATTAGCTGCATCAACCCTCCCTCTCTTTTGTTCTCCATACCTAATCAATGGCCTATATTCTATTACTTCCATACTGATTTTTTACATGCCAATTCCCACTTTCTCCAATTCCACTCAGCTGAGGCATTTGTAGTAGTTCCATTCAGACCTCAAGACAATTTGAGCTAAATTAGGCAGTAAGATTAGATACAAGAGCTGGTGCAGTTTAAAAGTAATCATAGTACCAGGAGCTCAGAACAAAATGTGCCCCAAACAAGACACAATCACCAGAAAACCACGGCCTTCACTAACTCTCATGGGTTCTTACCAACTTGTTGATAGAGTAGATGCATGAGTTTTCTGAATAGAAATCTAATTTTAGGCAAGACCATTTATCCAGGGCTCTAAACCTCTTCTCATCTCTTTCAATTCTCTCTCCATAGTGGAAGAATGGGGGTGCCTTGGCACATTCTTCTTTTTATCTCTAATCCAAAAAATGGTATACTCTGTTTAACTCAATGTCTTCAAAAGTCATATTTTTTTCAGAGCTTCATAATCTCTCACATATTATACAAAAACAATTTCTAAATTCTTTAACTAACCCAATCCATGTATAACACTCCTATAATGTATAATATTAATATAATTAATTAATATAATATAAAATTTTTAAAAAGTTATGATCATACCTCTCTTCTATTATACACCACTACTTAACTTACCCTGTAGGGATTAGGCACACAATTCAAAATCATTGATAATATTTGGCTTTTTCATATAGTGTGCCTTGTACATGTGTTCACCTTTCCCGCTTAAGAAATGGCCAGCTCTCCAAAGGCAAAGGCTCTTGTATCATACTTTGTAATCTCTCAAAAGAGTCTAGGCAATGTTTTACACATTATAGATATATAATAAATTTTTGAATAAATTCTAATGAAAATATGATGTACCTGGTATTATGTGTGATACAATGATGGTTCTAAATAACTTCTATTGAAACTTTGTCAGAATATGAGTCATCTAATATTACTTGGAATGCATCATTTCAGGTATCTGCTGGATTGTGCCTAAGTTCTATACTTTCCCTAGAAGTCATTAATATGCCTTTAAGAATGCTTTATGGTAAAATCATTGCAAATCTAGGATCATTTGAATTTTAAACAATACCCAAAATATTTTTATAGTTTTAAATAAAATTTTTTTCTAATATCTATCCAAATTCCTATAGCCTCCTACTTTCCATTGCCACAATCATAAAGCTGCTAACACTCTTCTAATTTTGATTTGTTTAAAAGAAAAAATGGGGTGAAGAGTTCATACCATAATTTTTATATGCCACAAAAAAACAGAACAAACAAACAAAAAAAGCTCTGTGTCTTGTTCGGCACATGCATAAGTATGAAAACCCTCTCAGATGCCTGACAGAACTGTCATTGTTTACCATTAAGCACTGTCATATTTGTGTGCCTTGTCATTCTATACAGCAGGGCATGGGCTGGCACACTGCCTGATGCTGATTTGCAGAAGGGAAGCCTCCTGTCTCTTACTTTCCCTGGATAATTCTTGGAGAAAGTGTGCTCCCTAGTGTTAAGAGATGTTTAATGGCTTAGAGGTTCAGGCAGACAAGGGAAGAAGGTGGACAGATGTTCATTTCTCAACATTTTCCATTAATACCTTGTGTATTTGTCAGGTTGTGCATCTTATAATTAGGTGTGTTGCAGATTTGGCCTTTAAGTGCAAACAAAAAAGATACAAACATAATTTTCACAAGCTTTCCAAAAATTCACCTGAATATTTAGATGAATGTTTGGTAGCTTGATTTTTGTGTGTGTGAAAACATAAATTATTTTATTCCACACCCAACAAAGAAAAATTGTACTTTCCTCCCTTCCTTTCTTACCAGCTTTAAAATTTTATCCTCAGTGTGGAAACGAAAGATTTTCCTTTCTGATTATTTTTCACATAAAATCAAATGTTTTCTATTGTTTCATTGCAACTTTTTAGAAATAATTTATTTGCTTATATTAAAAAGGAATAGGCAATAATTGATAAGGAAATTAATCATTAAGAGGCAAAAATGAAGTACACAATTTTCTAATTAATAGATATTTAATTAAAATTATTTTTATTGAAAGATTTATTTTGCTGTAATCTCTGCATAATATGGTTCCTAGAGTTGAATTTATAGTTACTACTTTTAGGTGAAAAATCTCATTTAACCTTTTGGATTCTTTTCAATATAATTTTGTAATAAATGTGCTGGAGTTATTTGTCCTTGCATGCACTCACATATATGCATTTTGCTTACAGAGTAGTTTGATATTGGAGTTCCAGTTTAACATTCCCAAAATTTGCTTCTACTCTTTAACATTATATTGTTAGTGTTAATATTCTTCAAAAACCTAAAACTATCTATTAAAAAGGATAAGAATGTATATTTTAAATTCCTTAGTGGTGAATTGTTAAGTAGCTTAATAATATAATAGCCATCTTTAAAAAAATCAATGTTATAAACATCACGGTCTCCCAAGTTTCTCTAGCAAATCTGTTTCTTCCAGAACATTTACTACATCATAACTTACAAAATATGAAGGTAAATGTTACTTGCTAGAATGGGCTACTAAAGGAGTGCCTAAAATTTCTTTCCTTAACTTCCAGAATTATTTATCTAGTAATTCATGAAGGCCTTCTAATCTCATAGATTTGCAATACCCTCTCTATACTTGCTAAACAACCTACACATTACACAGCATCATAGGTATATATCAGAGAAAATAGCCAAATACAATTTTGAGAGTTATAAAGTTATGATAATGCTTTAGAATCTAACAAAGTAAGGCAAGTTTGCATAAAGAACTGTGTTAAGCTTTATACAAGTATGAAGTAAATCAACTCATTTCAGAGCCAAAGCTCTCAGTTTTAGGGATCTATAGTTTGTGAGTTAAAGCTTAAAATAAGTGAAACCTTTGGAAAATCTATAATTAGTGAATAAAATGTTTGTTCATTCCAAAGAGATCAAATATGATACTTGCATCCAGTGCCTGTAACATAATTGTCCCTGTCCTTTGCCTCCTTATAAATGCTGAATCAGTGAGTTGATGGATGATGAGGGTACTTAAAAATCAGACTTACAGGAGCGCTATTTCTTTGATTGAATATGTACTTCTTTTGTGGTTATGGATATCTAACTTGATTTTATTTTACCTTATTTTTTCCTCAATAAAATACTTATGGTTGGGGACTAAATAAATTATAGCCCCAAATAGCCTATATATATTTTTATCAATTAGATATATTCACAGAAGTTTAACAGATGAAGATTAAATATTATTTTTATTACTAAAAAGGTCAATGTTGAAGATGGCCTTTTTAATATTGACTCGGAAAAATTACACTCGTTCCTTTCTAAAGTTACATAATGGGGAATGAGCACCTTCTGTAGATAGACAATATCAAGGAGGGTGTAGGAGAGAGGGACTGAGCCAAGTTAGGTTTAGCCTTCTCTCCCTCTCCCAAACTCATCAATCAAATGTCACATCTCCCCCATTAGAAGAAAGAAATGAGGAACAGCAAAAGCCAGCGTTGTTGATCTAATTTAGCTCCCTCCATCTGAAAGCATAACAGAAAAGAAAAGATGAACTCCCTGCCCACAAATAAAAATAATGTTCCCAAGACTTGGTAATTTCCCTGAAATAGAAATGACTTGAAACTTCTTGAAACCACTGTACTTTTTCTTTAAAGCTAGCAAGAGATGATATTTACAAATAATTTTTTGTGTAAAGAATTCTACCAATATTCTTAGAAACTATTCCATTTTTGTAACACAGAAAGCCAGAAAGGACTTGTAATGTTAAATAGACCATTCTGAAACAATTAATCATTAGAATATTAGAGAGTTACTTTGAGTTTGATGGCTTTGCTAAATTCTAGGAAAATTAAAATGGCATACTGTGAGAGTTCAATAAAATTCATTTGTTTTTGGTTTCAAATTTCAACTTTATATTTTAGAAAATACTCAGAATTTGATATTTAGGTTTATCTTTTTTCAAGAAATGTAATGAAACTAATATTTTGCATTTGTATTGAATATCTACAGTCCTATATGAAAATATTATATTATTTATTTTCTTTCACTATTTCAAATAGCATGCATTATAATTTAGCTGTAGATATCCAACCATATTAAAGTCAACATAATAATACCAAAATTCAGTCTGCATTTCTATATCATATCCATAAGATATCATGGAAGATTTTTATCAAAAATGAGGCTGAAACTGTATAAATATTTCCTCTTTGGGAAAGATAGCTCTTGGAATTAGGCAATAGTCTGTGCCTACTGACATGAATCAATTGGCCCCAGCTGTGTAGAGGAGACAGGGTGCAGATTATGAACAAGGTTGAACATGTCATCTTCCAAATTTGAGATGATATAAAACCAGAAGAATAAGCAAAATAATAGCTGATGACAAAATTGATATACAGGTTATCTCAAAACACTGGAATGCTGGATGAATACCAAGATTACAGAATTCAATAAGGATGAATTCTAAGCCATGCCTTAGTTTAAAAAGAAAAAAGAGAGGAGGGAGAAATGCAAAGTAGTGGGTAGTAAAGACAGTAGTTTGTGGTTATTAGATCTGACTTGGCCATAACTCAATAATCTCCAACAGTGCCAAGAGGCTGCTAAAAGGAAAAGCATATGTTATATTAATAGAAGTAGAGTGTACTAAACTGTGAAAAGCTTAGTCCCCTTCTTGAAATGCCATGTATAAATGTCTAAAACACAGGATTTGATATGTGAACAGTAGGTTGTTGGGGAGAGACAGCATTGTATAGGAAAAAACAATTGAACGCCTTAGATTACTAAATTGGAAGAAAAAAATGTTTTTGAGAAATAAACATGGAAACTAAATTAAAATATTTAGGGACTTTCCTGTGGGGAGCAGAAGGGGAAGGATTAGTAACAGAATTAAAGATTGATTTAGAATTAGAGTTGCTTTCAGCACTTAATGCATAGTGAATGAAATGTTGGTATTTGTTGAATAAATTAATGAGTATAACAAATAATTTTGTCACATTTAAAGCTATGAAACAATTAAATAGCCTTCCTAAAAAGGTAGTGAGTTTTCATTCACAGAAGGCATTCAAATATAAACTCCAATGATCTTTTAAATTTGGTTAATTTGTTCAAAAGGTTAATCCAATATCTTCCTTAAGCCATCTGAGAGTCTATGCACTACTATAATCATTTCATTTTTTACTGAAAACTATTTCCATATAAGTCCATGTTTGTTTCCATTTCTATGAAAAGTCACAGGAGGCATGATTAAAAAGGAGAAAATAGTATCATTCCAATGAAGGATACTTAATGACTAGTAATTTAAAACCCATCAAGACCAATTAATTAGAAATCCATTAATTCTTTATTACAATGCACAACCAGGAAGTAGAAGGGGTCCCAATCATTTACCCACCACATTTATGCCTTGGCAATGGAGAGATGCAGTTTACATAGAAGTTCCTTGATTTCCTTTTGTGACGTCAATATGGACAATATCATTTGAATTTTTGACCAGTTATTTAATCACCTTATCTTCCACAGTTCATCAAAGCCTCATTTGAAGTGTATCTTTAAAAGTTTGCCTTCGCTTTTCCATGTCTAATATTCTGTTTTTACAAAAGTCAGGGAGGAAAATATCCATTTCTCTTTTCTAGGTGAATGGTTAGCCCCTATTCACTCTAACCTTTGTAGAAAATGTACATAGACACTGGCAAATGAGTGTGAGGTTAAAGCTAGAAAGACAATGAGTATGTTTATATACCTGGGATAAAATCCTTTTAGTTTTTTTCACAGTTAACATTCAGCTATGCATAATAGGTCAGACTGACTGTGCAGTGATGTTAATTGGCCATTAAGATGGCTTGAACCATTGAATTCAGTATGATGCAGTTTTGTTTGTTTTTTTTTTTTGGACTTCCCAAAACTGCCTAGGGTGAAAAGGGCTCAGGTATACATAATTTATGATTCATTATCATACTACCTAGATAGACTTATATAGCCTCCAGGCTTTTTGGGTGTTACCATATCGAGTGTATCTAATTTGAATGTATCAACTTTATCTTAATATGGCACGGTTTACCATACTGCATGAAATATTTTAAATAAAATAATATCAATGATATAAAAGAAGCAAAATAGGCAATCATAAAGAGAAGAAATAATAATTTGTTTAATGTATGTCAAAATAATTTTGCTTTATTTATACTAGAAAGACGAATATTTTCTGCAATTGATTAAAACATATTGCTATCTTTCTAAATTAAAATAATACTAAATATAATAGCTAATTTAGTTTGTTCCACTTTTCTTGTTTAAAAATAATAATACAAAAAACATATTTGTACTGATAAAAAGAAACAAAAGATTAATAAAATTAATACTCAAAAATTTTGTTTCTGGAAAGACTTGTTCATTTAACTTAAACATACATCTAATTGGAAAAGACAAAAAAAACTCCTCTGAGTTATCTTCCTAAATTCTTCATTTGTCACTGCTTAGACAAATATTTTGATGGACTCGCCTGAATGCTAAAAAACAAACTATCAGGGAAATATGAAATAGGTGCCACATTGTATGCTTCCACACATTAAATTTTGAGGCTGAGACTCAACAATTACTTGTAATAAAGTACAAGAATACACGGCATTAATAGCCCAAACTCCTTTCTCTTGTTGGTGCTGAGAATGTTTCTCTGAGAGCCTAAAATTGCATGAAGACTCTAGAAAGGAGGAAAAATGAGGCTTTATATATATCAGAACTTATATTTTTGTTATGGCATTTGAATTCATATACACTACAATGAATAGCTAGTAAAATGATTTTGGTTTATATTAAGGTTTCTTGTTTCCTTCATTTTAACTTTTAATCTGTTTTTTGGGGTGGTCTTATCATTATTCATGAAATAGACATAAACTCTATCTAGAGAAATGTCCATTAATATTGGTAAAGTGGAAAAAAAATGTGATTGTGTGTTTCTAGGTGCAAAATTATTTTAAAAAGAAAGAAGCATAAATTTATACCAGCATTTCATAAAAATTAAATTACTACGACTATGTGTTAGTTACATTAAGAAAACCTCTTTGTAGCTCACCTCTATAGATGACAGTCACCTACTTTGGATTCATTCTCTCCTTTTCCTTTCTAAAAGAACCCTAATATTTTTCATATGACAATGTGTCCAGTAGACATGGCACATCCCTTCCCAGACTTCCTTGAGGTTAGTAATAATTATTTGACCCAGTTCTGGACAATAAACTGTAAGTTCCATTTAAGGTGGGGTCACTGATAAGCTAGTTTTTCTTTTTTGAGAAAACAAACTCAGCCGGCATATGACTTTATTTGTCCTTTTCCCCTTTTACTGCCTGATATGCTGAGAAAAGCCTGGAGATGGGCAGCTATGTGGCAACCATGAGGACAAAATGAACATTGAGAGGACATCAGAGCCAGAAGTGAGAAGAATCCTGGATATGCAATCACTTCCATATGAGCAACTGCACAGGCCCCATTCAGGCAGTCTTCATTTGTCTTAATACCCAGTAAAATGGTGGGAAACCCCTATCTGGTTAAGCCATGATCCCTGAAGATGTCATAGGCTCACAATTTTAATGATTTTTCTTCAGATATGGATACTTAGGTAATTTGAACCTTGGGAATTTAATTATAGATATAGGTGAAAATTCTCAGGAAGGATTTGAGAAGATGTACCATAAAACAATAGTAATATTTCAGAAATAATAAAATAATATCTTATGGAGTATATTCTAGCTATGTACAGAAGTGTTAAAAAATCTGAAAATTATTGGTGAACCAATTAACTATTATAACAAACCCAATGGATGAAAGCAAGTTAAAACAAGGGGGAGGAAGAAAAAAAAATAACGAGAGAGAAACTGAACAAGCTAACGTCCCCAAATTAGAAAGTTATATTGGATTTTATAAACTACTTAGTATATTATGCCAATAAATTGATTTTGGGAAATGAATGAAATGTATAGTATTCTCAATAATATTTCAAATAATACAGAGAATTATGTGTGTCTTAATAAGTAATGGAAGAACTTTATTTAAAATTCATTAATTTTATTAATAAATGTATTATTCACTTCATTCATAACTATTTTCACTTTCAAATACTGAACATTTATTAACTGTCGAATGCTGTTCTAGACACTAAGGATATTGTAGGTAATATACTGTATAGGTATTATTTCTGCCCTCATCAAACTTGCATTCTACTGGAAGAATTAGTCAATGAATAAGTAATTTTTTATGTATCTTAACAAGAAGACAAATGTTATGGTAACTGGGATGTGCTGTATTAGAGTGATCAGGAGGACTTTTTCTGAGGAGATATTTGTATACCATCTTTTTTAGAATAGGTTAATACCCAGAAGAACTGAGAACAGAGACATGGATAGACATCTGCACACCAATGTTCATAGGGGCATTATTCATGATTGCCAAAAGTTGGAAACATCCCAGGTATCCATCAACTTACGAATGGATAGACAGCATTTTTTAATGGCTTGATTTGTTCACTTTAATGGTCTCAGAATTATAAGCTTTTTACTCAACAAATCCCTATTGTAAAAGCCAACCCATTTCTGGTATATTGCGTTGGCAGCGTTTTGCAAATTTAAACAGAAATAGGTAAGTAGCAGTGATAAAATATGTTAAAGAAGGTGGCAAAATTTTTTAGGAATAAGGATGTCCACTACTGTGCACACCACCTTGATTGGTCATTTTGGTTAGCTTTAAAGGAAAAGCTATGTGACAAAAAGAGTTAATTTGTGTGCAGAATAAAATAAGAATAAATAAGAGTTTCATTGGGAATCCAAAGGTATGGAGTGAAGGAGCTGAACCTGAATGAATAAGGGAGTAAAGATTCCGCAGTAGTGTAGTGCCTGGGTGCTGATAGTTGAGAAGTGAGCTGCTGTACCTAAGAACCATGACCCTTTAATATAGGAATGTCTCAAATTTCAATTTAAAGGTTTTACTGATGTGTTACGCAAAACCATTCTCTACCTCATACACTCAAATATTCTTCCTTTTCTCTAGAGCAGTGGTCCTCAAACCTAAGTGGCTATCAAATTCAATCGGAGGGCTTGTCAAAACACATATTTTCGGGCCCCATCCCAAAAGTTCTGATTCAGAATATCTGAGATAGAGAGGGAAGATTTGCATTTCTAACATGTTCCCTAGCGATGCTGATAGTGCTGGTCCAGGAACTACCATGCTCTACACTAACCCAAGCTCTTGCTATGGTTTGAATTCCTTCACGACTTTCCTCCTCATTAATTCAAAGCACTTCTTCTTTATTTCAAATTTCTCATCAATTAGGTATAGTTAGTCAATGCCATTCTATTTCTATACAGTCACTTAAATTTCTTTGGAATTGGTCTTTAGCCATTTTATTAATATATTTGTATATATATGATATATGAATATATGATATACATGACTGTATATGACAAATAGATATGGCATATATGAATATGTATATAAATATATAAGATATAAGGTAGAGAACACTTTCATTACATCTTTTGCTTCTCTTATAGCACTTAATTTATGATAATAGATACATTACATTATTATAAAATTATTTATCCTGAAAATAAAATGAGTGGATACTTTGATGAAATATGTTTTGCAGGCTGAAATTAACTTATTATTGTTCATATGTATTTCATATATTAAGACAAATTATATAATAGTAATTTTCATAGAGCACTCTTCTAAGCTATTTTAGCATTTTAATCCTCAACACTTTTAGGTAAGTACTATTATTATTGACCCATTTTATATATGAGGACACTAAGCCATGGAATAAAGTTGCCCAGAGACAAACAGCTGGAAACTAGTAAAACCTAGAACTGAAATTAGATACTCACTCTTAAGAAAACCTTTCCTAAATTACACTATACCACCGCCCTTTGTGTGAAATAATTTCCTCTGAGTCCTATTATTTTAATTTCATTCTTACCATTTTAATGTCATGATATTTATTCCCATTTAGGAAAGTTCTTTGTTTTTAATGATTTATCCAGATATTACAATATTATAAACAAAGTGGGAATATTTCAAACTATCAAAATTTTTCTAAGAAAGAGCTAAAAGAAGCTAAAAAAATGCTTTCCCTTTGTCCGTTCTCAACTCACAAGCATCTTGTGGGAGCAATCTGCCATGCAAAGATAATCACTTATTGCTCTTAAGTTGATTAGTTCTGTTATCTACTTACTAATAACAATAATGATAATGATAAATATCACAAAGAGAACACTTGCAATTTCACTGTTTAATTTAATCTTAACCACACAATGCTGTAAGAAATATTCTCATTTAGCAGATAAGGAAACTGCAGTAAAAATATCATACTCAAGTTCATAAAGCTCCACCAGATTCCATATACTTAGCATTATGATTTCTGTGTAATTGGTAGCTGAAAAGTATTTGCTGAATTAAACATGAATGAAGCACATGTGCCCCAGATATTGTGATTTAGTTATAAAACCAATTGGAAGAGTGGATTGTGGAAACAAACAAACCTGTGATCAGTAATCAAAGGTGACATAAATGTTGGCTACAACATGCAGTATGACATTTGAAGACATTTATTGAACAAGACTCTAAGGAAATGTGCCAATTAAATTGGCATGAGGAAGGAGGCAATGTGGTCTACAGTACTTTTTCCTTTTATTGTCTATACCACTTCTGCCATTCTGAAATATTTGTTTCGTCATTGTGGCCTTACAAATATTTAATATTAATAATAAAAATCTTTATACATTATTTCAAGAGGTAAGTATTTTTAAATGCTAACTTTTTTTTTTGCAAAATGCTGATTTAATTTGCATGCTGGTTTATTCTAAGAATTTAGAATTCTTTCTAGCCGTATATAAATTTTGACTTTTGCATAACTCCCTGCAAAGAAGCTTAAATATTGATGCCCATGCACGTTAAGTGGGATGAATATATTCTATAGTTTTGAGACAATATAGAAAATACAGTGAAAATGAGGAAAAACAAATGCTTTATAATGAACAGAATGCCCACTGGTAAACTGCATGATATCCAAGTCACTAATTGGCTAAGGATCCATCTTTCTAATGCCCTATGTTCAACGTAAAAGAGCAAACCAATTACTCCCTCTGATACTAACATATAAAGGGATTTCTCTTTGGAGGATTGTAATAAAGAGTACACTATGTTCATGAACAAATAAATGCAATGATCTAATTTCATAGGACAAATCAACCAAAGCACAATTCCGTGAAAAGAATTCTATTTGTGGCACCACAAAGGTAAGAGAGAGCTCTTCAATGTTCTGTATTAATTTAGGCTGATTTTGGTTTATCTAGAAAAATGGCTCCAACGTAGTCTTCAAACAATAATTTAGAAATAATATTTTTCTCTACCTAGAGATTTTTTGACATTTAATGACACTAAGATTGAGGTTGTTCTCTCTAAAAATATTTAAGATGCAGCATTTCTCCATTCCCACATGAGTATACATCCTAAATTTCTAAAAGTCACCTGAACTGCAGACTGTGGATCAGTTTTCTTATAATAATAAAGGAGCCTTACAAAAGCATATGCCCAAATAAAAGACTCCCAATGGTAGTGAATAATTATTTCTACTTTATTCCAATGGAACCTTGTAAACATCTCTGTTTGGCAGTTGCCCAGGTTGTATTCTGATATGTTGTGTTAAAATACTTCAATAATATAAAAAGTATATATAATATTATAACTGAGGAGTATAACCGCAGCCAGATATAACAATTTTCAATATTTGTGAAATTACAATGTCACTTTATACAATTTAAAAAAAACAGTTTACAGATGCAATTAAGCCCTCTTCTGACCATGTCCCTTCTTTCTATTCTTTTCTTTTTACTTTTTTAAATTGAAGTTTATCATTCCTACATGAATATGCATAAACAGTATGAGTAGAGTAAAAGTTGTGAACTTACACAGCAAACATGCATATCATCATACAGGGCTCCCATATATCATCCCACCAACAACAACTTGCATTTTTGCCAAGCAGTTGTTACAAACTATGAAAGAACATCATAAAAATATTACTACTAACTATAACAAATATCTTACATTTTGTGTCTTTTCCCCCAGCCCACCCGATTATTAAAACCAACATGTGTATTAATATTATACTTGTTATAGTTCATGAAAGAACGTTCTCATATTAGTTCTGTTAAACACCTCCATTCTATTCTTTTATCTCCCCAAGGAAGCAACTTCCCTGAATTTTTATATATCAAACTTGTACATGTTTAAACATGTCATGAACTATTTAAGCAACTATTACAATAAATAATATAGTTTTATGTATTTATCAATTTGGGTAAAATATTTTATACTGTCTTGATGCATTAGCAAATTGCTTTTTTAATTCACAAGTATGTTTTAAATAATTATTGATATTTATAGAAGTAGATCAAATTCATTCATTACAGCTACTAACTACTTATCTCTAAATAAACAAACTACGTTTTATTTATTCTTACCTGTATGGATGGATAGGAAGTATGTATCAGCCAGGATTACTCAGAAAAAGAGAAACCAAATAAAGAATCGAAGTAGGAAGCATTTTAATACATCTATACTGTCATTGGAAGACTTAGAGAGTAAAAGACAAGGAAACTGTTGACAACTATTTCAGATAACTACAGCAGGAAACAAATGATTTTTAAGAGCTTGCCACTAAAATAGAGTTTGTTGGTAATGTTGCAAACTTCAAATTTTTCTGTAGAGGCATTCTGATAAATTTGGTTTTATAGAGTAAACAAATGGTAGTGTAAGCTCCTGGGTTATTTTTGGTAATTTATATTTTCCTATAGTCTGACATCTAAATATCCAAGTATTATTAACATAATGATCCTTATTTTGAAGTAATGAGTATAGCAAATATTTTAATGACATTTTGATTGTCGTAACAAAACACTTGTATTTATTATTAGAAACAGTAATAAAATTTTAACAGAGTCTTTAAGTAAAAGAAATATCGACTTTTCTTCACCCATGTTTCTCGATGCCTTCTTCTGTATAACTTTTCCAATTTTATTTCTGACATTGTTAATTAACTGGGACTTTATTTTATTCTTTTTTTTTTTTTCAAAGCCCTGTTAGTTTGTTGATTTAGCAATATAATACACATTATTCTCAAGTTAGAAAAATGTGCTTAGCTTTCCTTATTTGAATTCATGTTTTCTTTATACAAACCATTAACATTCTCTTCTATTCAGCAAATTTTAATGTTCTTTTAACAAATATGCATCCTCTAAATTGAATTTCTCAAGTAATCTCATGGTATATAGCTTGTTTTCTTTTAATATAAGGTCATAGGAAGCTAAGTCTGCATTTTGTCAAGGCAGAAATTTCCCTTTGCTCACCTACAGAAGGTTCTGAAATCCTATGAGTCTTATATTTGCCAACAGATATATTTCTTTTCATGTAACTTTTCATGTATTTATTTGCCTGTAATGCAAATGATGTACTATCCTAACTTAAAATTTTTAGTTTAAGTTACATGAAGAAGGCACATGAATGTACAACTCACTGTACCTTATACACTGAAACCTGTTTGATGTCCACGTTGAGCTTTGTGCAACATGTTAAATTCCAAGAACAGTACTATGTGGTAAAGTTCCATGACTTCTTCTGCCCTGGTCATATTTAGCTTCGCTGGGAAAAAAGCCCAAATCTCACTGAAATTTTACACAGAGAGCATACGGTGAAAAATGAGGAAGTTTTGATTTGCAGCATAAACTTCAACCAGTTTAGAGTTTGAAGAAGAATTTAAAAAAAAAATCATAACAACATGTGTAATTAAAGAGTCCAGGCATATCTAAATCAATGAAATTTGTTGTTTCAAATTTTCACTAAGTAGAATGAGGATATGGACATTTTGAAACCTTAAGCCTTACATTCCAAACTTTCCTGTATGTAGATGGAATAGTAAAGCAGAAGGCATGGGCTTATACGAGTTGTATTATCTCTGCTCCATCAGAGGTGAGGAAGAAAGCAGTGTTTTGAAAAAATGGACACCTTGCCACTAAAATGGCATAATGAACAGGAAAACAAGTTTCTTGAAATACTAAGTCTACATTAGTATAATACTTGCAGGCATAAAGATAGACTCTGTCTTTCTGAAATGTCTAGAATTGTGGGCTAGCCAATAGACTCTATCTTTCTAAAATGTCTAGAATTGTGGGCTGGCCAAACTGACTTGCAGAGAAAGCTCCTTCAAGTCTCAAGTTCCCTCATATTCCTCCACTAATGCATTAACATCTTTAACATTCCACCTAGAGAGGAGTATATTTGTCAGCCAAAGGGGTGCTAATGCAAAATACCAGAAATCTATTGACTTTTATAAAGGGTATTTATTTGGGGTAGAAGTGTACAGTTAACAGGCCATAAAGCATAAGTTACTTCCCTCACCAAACTCTGTTGCTATATGTTTGAGCATGATGGCTGCTGACTTCTGCCAAGAGTTCAGGCTTCCTGGGTTCCTCTCTTCCCAGGGCTTGATTCTCTCTGGTCTCAGCTGCTCTGCTCCTCTGTGTGCTTACTTCCCAGGCTCCAGCTCAAAACTCAAAACTCCCTTCTCTGCAGTGCGGTTTCTCTGTGAGTCCCCGCCCACCAAGGGGGCAGGGATACAACATCCTACTGATATGGCCCAATCAAAGCCTTAATCATTATTATTTTTTTAAAGATTTATTTATTTATTTGATCCATTTTAAACCCCCCCTTCCCCATTTGC
>JAQZBX010020138.1:0-33258 GCA_029593785.1 Cabassous unicinctus
ATCCATCCACCCATCTGCCTCTTTCCATTCACTAATCTCTCAGCTCATCCGTCCACCCACCCCTCTGTGGGTCTCTGCACCCCACCTCATTCTCTCACCCTGATTCTCCTCCTGTGGCACCGGGAGAAGGGGGTGACAGTTGGGGGGAGTCTGTGGCTCCAGCTGGGCAGAACTTGACCTTTCACCATTAACTCTTACCCAGAGGACACTTGAGGAGCAGGATCTCCGGTTTCCGGAACGTTGGGCCTTCCTGATTAGTATTATTAGCCTGTCCTTCCCCATTGCCTTGGCAGCCCCCAAGGCCCTCCCGGAAGCCCCCAGTCCCCACAGCGGCTGGGCCTTGCAGCCAGAACTGGGCCAGGTTAAGCCAAGACTATATTTATCACGGCCCTTTCTTCGACGCCAATATTAAGTTACTGTCATCCTGAAGCTGGGCCCGGCCAGCCCTGCCCCACCCCTCAGGAGCCCGAGTGGCCTGGAGGGGCAGGACCGGCACAGCAGGGCGGCTGTGGGGATGCGGGCACGCACCTTCCATGGCATCCGAGATGGCGCTTTCGGCGCTGCAGCTCTGCCGTGGGGGCCCCTTCTCCCCTGCCGCCGTGCCCAGGCTGCCGTTGCAGTCTCTGCCGTGGGCAGGGTCCCCGTCCGCCTCCCCGCCTTCCAGAGCCTGGGCAGCCTTGGCCTGCAGACCAGCGGGAGTGATGGTTATGAGGCCAGCTCTGAGTCAGGGGGATGGACAAATTGACTCTCAGAGCTTCTTCTGAGTCCTTTAGGTGGTGGCCCCTCTTCTTAGCCTGTGCTGAGCCTAGTAGGGTGGGGCAGAGGCCCAATTTTGGTGGTGGGGAGTGACATGGAAGGGACCAAAGTGACTGAGGTGACCCTCAGTCACCTGCAGTTAGTGGGATGATGAGAAAATGGTCAATGCCCCTTCGGGACCCAGCCTTTCCCTCGGCACGGACCCATATGCTGCCCAGAAGACACAAAACGATAGGTATTTGTGCTGGAAGGATACTCGAGGTTTGACTCTTCTGGGTTCCTTGTTACAGAAAGGGAAGCTGAGGCCCAGAGCAGAGAAACACTCTTTCAACTGCACAGCAGCCCCGAGCCTGGGCTTGCCTTTCCCCTGCCCCTCCCTCCCTCCCAGCCTCCTGGGAGAGGCCAGGGGCAAAGCAGCCCAGGCTGAGGGCCGGGGAGATCCCCGGGTCCTCGGCCTCCTCCCCTCGAGTGCAGACCTTCTCCTGCTCCTCCTGGTGCTTTTTGAACTTCTCGAGCATCTGCTGAAACTCCTCCTCTTTCTCCTGGTCCTCAGCCAGCGTGGCCTCGTTCTGCTCGGCGTACGCCATGGCCACCACCGCCAGGATCAGATTGATGAGGTAGAAGGAGCCCAGGAAGATGATGACCACGAAGAAGATCATGTAGGTCTTGCCAGCCGCTCGCAGGGTCTGGGGGCGGGGCAGGGGGAGGGAGCGTGACGTGGCACCCCCTCCCCCCCCACCCCCACTGCCCAGGTGGGCGGGCACAGCGGGCCCTTTGCAGATCCTGGGGGGCTGAGGACCTTTGAAGCAGGGTGCGGCCACCCTTGACACACTGGGCCACTAGTCCACGGACCCCGACTTTCCTGTCTCCTGGATCAGAGAGCCCTGAAATGCCAGCCAAGCACCCCCAGGTCAGAGAGTCGGGATAGAAAAGTGTGAACATGGGCTCTGGGGTCAGCGCCCTCCCAGCTCTGCCATGGTGCTGGCCCCTACGAGACCCCCTGCTGTTCTATTACCATCGTGCATGCTAGAAGCATTGCCAAGGACCAGAAGGTCCTGTTGCCCGGGGCCGCCCCGCCTGCCCCGCAAGCAGCAGAAGCTAAGTGAATGTGTATGGACAGACTTGCTTTCTCGGGTGCCCTCCTGGTTACTGTGTGGCCTGGGGCTCCTGGGCTACGCCGGCAGCAGCTCTTAAGACAAAGCTGGGGAAGGATCTGGGCAGGTGGCCAGTGTCAGGGGGGTGCACTGACAGGCCCTGTGGAAGAGGAGGTCCCTGCCGGGGGCTTGGCCTTCCTGGGGCAGGCCCCAAGGGGGCTGCAGGGGCTGGGGGGCAGGCGGCTGTACCAGCTGGAAGAGGTTCTCCCAGTAGTCCTGGGTCATGAGGCGGAAGAGGGCCAGGAAGGCCCAGCTGAAGGTGTCGTAGCTGGTGTAGCCGTAGTTGGGGTTCCGCCCAGTCTTGATGCACTCGAAGCCCTCAGGACAATGCCTGGAGATCGGATGGGGGACAGGGTTAGGGAGGGAGGGGAGCTCCAGCTGGGGGATGGAGATGGGAGGCCCCAAGGGAACAAGTCCCTCAGTCATGCCTGTGTCCCCCAAAACAGGGCAGTGTTCCATCCACACCCATGGGTTTTCCCTTACACTCCATCCACCCCAGGTCCTTGTCCCTAGTCAGCCCCCATCTTCCCAGGGCCCTGGGACTCCTTTTTCCTGCCTCTGCAGCACTCACCCAGCGTCACTGCTGTTTCCACAAAGCAGGGCATCGTTGGCACCCTCCAGGAAATAGAAGTTCCCTGGGGGTGTCAGAGGCCACAAGGAGGCATGTCACCCACATGTACACACCATGGGCACATGCACCCCCTGCTCCAGACACCAGGTGGAGGGGTGGGTGCCCCTTCCCCCTCACACGGGGCAGCCCCCAGCTGGCCTCTGGGTCGGTCCACGGCAGGGAGCTCAGCCGTGGTGGTGTCAGCTCAGTGCCTGCCGCGGGATGTTAGGGAGCAGCTGGGGCCCAGCGGGAGAAGGGAGGAAGGCGCGCGTGTGTGAGTGGTGCTGCGGGTGACCTGTGTGGGATGCCTGGCCGAGGGTCAGCAGGGGCCGGGACCCAGGGAGTGAGGCTGAGGAAGGGGCGCCTTTTTCTAGTTGGCAGGAAGGCATGGCGTGGCCCCATAGTGGCCGTGTGAGGACGTGCGTGTGCCTTGTACGCGTGTGTCTGTGAACTCGGGTGTGTGGACATGATGTGGGGGTGGTTGCGAGCGTAGGTTACAATGAAGGAGCACAGGGAGTGCGTAGGTTAGGGACGAGGGCTTAGAGACCGTCATTTTTTAGAGTGAGTGCCTTAGGATTTTCCGAGTGGTTCGGCATTTGTTGCCACGCTAACCCTTTGAGGACGGTGTTGCTATCTCTGCAGGGAGGTCAGGTGGCTTGCCAGAGGTTACACAGCTGGTAAGGGCTGGCTGTAAGCCCAGGTCCTCTGACTCGCAGTCCAGCTTGCCATGCTCTTTGTCTCACAAGAGGCTGAGGAGGGGGCAGCCCTAGAGCCCGCTTGCTCCCCCCACCGCCCTCCATTTTTACCTTCGTCATTGATGTAGGCATCCCAGTCGAAGGTGAAGTTGCTGACCCAGCTCTCGTGGGCGTTTGATGTGTCGTTGCCGTACCACGTGTCGTTGCCGTACCACGTGGCGTTGGTGTCGTTGAAGGGCGGGGGCCAGCGCACACACTTCTGCCGCAGGTTTCCCATGAAGAGCTGCAGGCCCACCAGGGCGAAGACGCTCAGGCAGAAGACAGTGAGGATCATCACGTCCGACAGCTTTTTCACCGACTGGATCAGGGCCCCCACGATCGTCTTCAGCCCTGACCGGAGACAGGGCAAGAGTATTGGGGGGCCTTTGCCTACTCCATCTCCTTCAAGGCTCGACTTACTAGGCACTGCTTCCGGGAAGCCTGCCCAGATTAGCCCCACCTTTTTTCTGATCGCATCCTCAACCTGGAGCCTTCAAATGACCACAGAATCCCAGCCACTAGAAGGATGGACTATCAAGATTTGATGGATTGTTGCCTGGTCTGTAGAGCTCTACCCTCCACCAAGGCACACAGAGGAGCTTAGTAAATGTCACCAGGCCAGCACTCCCAACCTGTGTTCCACAGAATGCTAAGAAAGTCTGCACTCTATTCTGCTCTTGGACAATCATTATGTAGGTTACCCTACTAAAGGCTCTGAAAAGTCCTGCAGAAACAAACAAAAACTGTTTAACTTTGTTCGACACCACATCTCCTTATTTGACCACAGAGCCCTTTTTCTTTTAATGCCTTTTAACACTTGAGGAACAGCAAGGTTCACTCTAAGAAGCTCTAGCCCGACCTCAAGATATCTTTGGATTCTGCCTCTTTGGACAAATGAGGCTTAAACAATTCTTAAGGAATTCCAGGGAGAGTCGCATCCTCTATGGAAGAGCCAGAACTACTCCCTTTAGGGCTAATCGTAGAGTCTCTTGCATCAATATTAGTTCATTTCCCTTTCTATCCTGAAATGGAAAACAAATGCACAGCAGCCTCTTTATAAAAACCCTCCTCGCCCTGAGGATCCCGGAAGCCTGGCCCAGAGGAAAGGTGGTGTGGCCAGGCCGTGTGGCTCACAAGCCATGTGGCCTCCTGTAAGCTCTTCATCTCTAGAGTCTCGCCTTCCTCAGCTGCAAGTTGAGGGCTTGGGACTAGAAGAGACCTCAGGTACTTTCGAGCATTAAGATCGAACAATTCCCCCTCCTCCCAGAGCCTATTCTCCATCTCTTTTCATATTGTCTTTCTCTCCATTGGCTGAGCCAGCTCCAATTTCCCCACGTGCTTTTTTTTTTTTTTTTAATCTCTCAGGAGGTACTGGGGATTGAACCCAGGACCTCGTACATGGGAAACAGGCGCTCAACCACTGAGCTCCAGCCGCTCCCCAATGAGAGTTGAGTTTTTTGTTTGTTTTTGTTTTTCTTTTTAGGAGGTACTGAGGATCGAACCCAGGATCTTGTACATGAGAAGCAGGAGCTCAACCACTGAGCTACATCTGCTTCCCTCCACATGCTTTTTTGAGTCTGTTTATTTTGGCTTTCTTGCTGCGTTACTCTGGAATTGCCCTGGCCCCATTGCTCAGCGGCTGTGTGGTGTGTCCCTAATGGAGACTCTCCATCACTGATTCCCTTTGCGTGTCTCTCTCCAGTGGAGGGTGCTGCTCTGCCCGGTTTGATTAATTTATTTAACACAGACTTAAATATCCCAGGCTGTGTGCCGGGCAGTGCTTAAGCCCCTTAAAGATGTGAAGACATTCATTCTTGTGACAACATGCTTAGTGGGTGCTCTCATCACCTACATTTTACAGTCAGAGAACAGAGGCACAGGCAGGTCAGGTCACAGTTTGGAGGTGGAAAAGGAGAGGCTTGAAGCATCTGTGCTCTTGTCCACCTTCCTGTGCTGCCTCTCAAACGCTCATCTTCCTGCCTGGGGCCCCTTCGCCCCTCTGGCCAGGGGGTCCCCCAGTGTCTGGGCTTCACAGTGGGCCCTACGTGCACACAGTCAGGAGCGCTGTGACCCCAGGAGGCGTCGGGTGTAGGCTGGGCGTAGGGGGTGGGGTGTTGGCCCAGGCTGAGGGTCCCTGCACCTCCCCAGTACCTGGGATGACCGTGATGGTTTTCAGGGCCCGCAGCACCCGGAAGGTCCTCAGGGCTGAGATGTTGCCCAAGTCCACGAACTCTGTCAGGTACCTGGGTGGGGGTTGGAGTGGGGGCTGTGTCAGAGCAGGGGGTGGGTAGTAGGGCAGAAACCAGGGCATCTCCAGGCCCAGTGCGAGGATTCCCAAGGAATCCTTGTAGTTGGGGTGACCACAGGGTGCTGGGGGGCCTTCCACCCCCTAAGTTTCCTATTGGGGCCTGAGAGTTGGGAAGGACAGTGCAGGAGCTGGGCAACGGGGGTGGCCAGGATAGCCGGCTCTCCCATCGGGCGAGGGCCTCTGAGGCTGTGGCCTGGGCGGTTACACGCAGAGGGGGCATCAGGAGAGCCTCTGAACCAGACCGCAGGAGTGGCAGCTCCGGGAGTGGTGTGGCTCACCACCTGCACCACTGACCGCGGGTCGGCCCAGCTGCCTTCACTGAGGCCTGGCCCCCCTCCCTCACCATCCCACCCCCAGCTTCAGGAGGCCCTTGGGCCCTGCTCACGCCATCATGATGACGCTGAAGTCCAGCCAGTTCCAGGGGTCCCGGAGGAATGTGAAGTCGTCGATGCAGAAGCCTCGGGCCAGCATCTTGATGAGGGACTCGAAGGTGTAGATGCCTGTGAAGGTGTACCTGTTGGGGAGAGGCCGCCCAGGGCCAGGCAGGTCATGCCCGGGTGGGGTGCCGGGGGGCCGGCAGGGTATCTCCCAGGGGGGAGGGTCACAGAACTGCAATGTGCCACCCGGGGCACTGAGGGCATCGGTGGGGCTGACAGCGAGGAGTGCGTCTCCCTGGAAGACACGAAACATCCCGGGGCATGGGGAGGCTTACTCAACATCCTTGGACCAGGGAGGCGGGTCGCTCATGGTCATGAACACACAGTTGGTCAAGATGGTGATCATGATGAACATGCTGAATAGCGTTGGGGTGAGGGTCAAGGAAAGTGAGGGAGCAGGTGGGAAGGGGAGGCAGACAGAGGGTCTCCTCGCCCAGAGCACCCTGCTTTGCCCATCCCTGGCCCCCTCCACCCCACACTTGCCCCACTAGGGCAGGATATGAGTGGATGAGCACCTTGATGGCGCCGCGCCTGACGATGCTGAAGGGGCTCAGCAGGTAGAGAGCAGGCGTGGCAGAGAAGCGGAAGATGCCTTTGCCCTTGTTGAGCACGATGAAGGTCTGAGACAAGGAGAGAGCCTGTGAAGCCTAGAGACAGACAGGCAGCTGGGTGACAGACAGACAGAGGGAACCGTCCCGGCCCAGACCTTCTTGTCGCTGTAGTAGGGGTCCAGGTCCTCCAGGGGGATGCCGATGACCTCCGGCGGGGGGTCCCCGTAGATGAGGGGCAGGCTCTTGCCAGCCTCCAGGTCGCTGCGTGGCTTCCGTTCGGGCTCCTCGATCTCCATCTGCTTGTTCCGCAGCTTCTGGGCCTCCTTCTCCACCGCCCGCTGTTCTATGGCTGCCAGGGACTCCCGGGTGAAGGGGCGCAGGCACTCGGGGCCCAGAGGCACCAGGGAGGGCAGAGATGGACGGGCCATCCTTGCATCCTGGGCTCAGGGGCCAGAAGGGCAGCGGGCAGCCTGGGCAACTGCGGTGTGCAGCCCCCGGGGGGCTGGTCGGCCGCCCCGCCGTGGGCCTGCTGTCCGCTCCTCGCCTCCTGCCTGGCCAGGGGCGGGCCGGGGATGTGGGCACACAGGCCCTGCCTGGATTCCAAGATGTGCCTGCAAGGCCCGGCGGCGGCTGCTGCTGCTGCAGGGGGCTGGGCTCAGGAGCATCCCCCGTGCCCTACACTGCACTTCCCCCAGCAGTGGGGTCCGCTGCCCTCAGGGCTGACAGCAAACCTGACTGGCAGCTAGATCCTCTTCGGTCTTAGGGACTTGGGGCCAATGCCCCAGCACCCTCCACCGCCTCCTGGGCCTAAACTCTGGGCACTGTGTGGCTTCAGCCTGTGGGGGTAGAGAAAGAACCGCATCTGGCTATGCCCACGTGATCCCTACTTGCAGTGGGATGGAAAGGAGTCAGGGGTGAACTGTGGGGGCAGATCCAGAGAGATGGGCCAGCGTGAGGGGCTGGTGGGTTCAGACTAAGGCAGGAGCAGCAAATGGATTTCATCCTGAGGGCCCACTTGGATCAACTGATCCTGGCTGCTGGAGTTGGGGGTGGAGCTGACTCAGTGGGAGACACTGCTGTGATTGATTAGTGATGCCTGTCAGGGGCACAGGAGGGAAGAATGTGACACATCTGCCTGTATGTGCCATCTCTGGCCTGGAGGGAAGGGAGAAGGAAGATGTGGGGGTGTGGGGTCCCCTTTCCTGAGCTTTGGGGAAGATTGGGAAGGAGCCCCGCAGATGCACTGAACATCTTCCCTGCGCAGGGACCTGTGGGATCTAACCCATGGGGCAGTTGAGGGAGCTGGAGCGGGAAGATGGGGGGGGGCTGCACTAGGAGAGCCTCCAGAGGCTGACATGGAAGGGGAGGACACACGAGAAGGATCACAGGGACGAGGAGATGGAAAGTTCCAAAGCAGGGGTAGGATGAGAGCTCCCAGGCACCGTTTTTGGCTAGTGGTCCCTGTGTGAACTGGAGGGGGGCAAGGGGGACCCACCAGGAGCCTTTGAGGCCTGTGTGGGCATGTGTCTCCTGGGCCAGCCCCTCAGCCTCTCCTGGCCCCTCTTCCCTTCCGCCCAGCCCTCCTGAGCCTGTTCTCTGTGGCCGGGAGGTGGTGGGTCACACTGGTGGCAAACAGCCCTCGGAGGGAATGACCCGCAGGAGCAGGGAGACCCCTGCAGCCCAGTCATCCCAGCCACCACCAGCTCCACACGGTGCCACCCCTCCACACAGGGACGCTTGTGCACGCGGGGGGCAGCCCTCTCACAGGGGGACCAGATGCCCACAGCAGTGCCTCTGCCCCAGCCAGCACCAGCTCCTCCTCAGGTTTGGTCAACAGGTGGGAAGGGTGGCAGGGAGAGGCAAGAGCACTGGGCAAAGCAGCCGGCTCCCCAGCTGCTCCCTATCATCACCCGAGGCGCAAGGGGTGTTTCCCCGGGGATGACTCTGCTCATTCCTGCCCACCCTGTCCCTCAGCTGCTCGTTGGCCCCATCGTGTGTGTGGGAGTGCACACACACGCGTGCTCACACACATTTGCCCAGCCTGAACCCTCCCCTCCATGGCCCTGTCGTACACCTTGCTACCTTTGTCCCCATCACCAACCCCCCCACACACGTCCATCCTTGGCCCTCCAGCTCTTTGTCCCAAGTGGAAGACACTGCCCTGCAAGATGGCCTTGGAGGGGCCCCATGGCCACTGTCACCCACCCAGTTCACAACTCTTGCTTGTGAACAACCCACTGATCTGAATTCGGCCCACTCTCCCTATGGCAGTTTGATATTGATATTATTTATGATAAAAGACATATTGATTATGTTTGTATACTGGTCTGTTTCTCTGGGTGTTGTACCCCTTTGATTGTATTAAATTCAGACGGGGGCAGATGTGGCTCAGGTGGTTGGGCGTCCGTCTCCCATATGGAGGGACCTGGGTTTGATCCCTGGGACCTCCTGGTAAAAAGAAAACTATGGAAGGCGTGTGGGCCACCAGGCCTCACAAGCGAGTGCACTGCCAGACCCCGCACGCAGGTGCGCCATCAGGCCCCGCCGAGCAATGCAGCAAGATGATGACGTAACAGGAGAGTGACACAAGGGAGAGCCAAGATGAGACGCACCAAAAAACCAGGAACTAAGGTGGCGCAGGTGGTAAGACGCCTCTCTCCCACATCAGAGGTTCCCAGGATCAAATCCCGGTGAAGACAGGAGGAGAAGGATGAGAAGAGAGGGCAGGAAACAGACACAGAGAATTGCCCAGCAAATGGACACAAACACAAAAAAAAACCCAGCAAAAATGAGGGGGCGGGACGGTTAAAAATGGATAAAAGTAAATAAATAAATCTTTAAAAAAAAAAATTCAGAGGTTTCACTTTTACTTTATTAAATCAAGATTAGGGCTTTGATTCGACCATGTCATTAGGGCGTGATGGGCTGATAAAACAGACTCTCACATGGAAGTAGACACACAGGAGAAGAACACAGGGATAGAGACAGCTCTGTAGACACGGCAGAGGCCCAGGGAAGAGAGCTGAGCCTGAGAGTCTACAGCTGACCTTGTGACGAGAACAGAGCAGCTGAGCCTGGGAAGAAACGAGCCCCGGGGAGAGACCTTATGCCAGCCTGCAGCTGAGATTGGAAGAAGCTGTGACCACGGTGCCTTAAGAGGAAGAAGGCAGGCTGAACCCTCGCAGACGTCGCCTGCCATCCTGCATCTACACGTGGCCCCCCTTTTGGCTGACCGATAACAGTCCTCTTCACAGGAACCCGAGAGGGACTCCGAAAACCAGAGACTTGTGGTCCGGCTCCACCCCGCACTCCTTGGGAACTCCTCTCGCCTGAGCCATCGATGGACAGACCCGGTGGTTCTTCTCAGCTGACCTTCCTGGCCTTGTCTCCAGCCCCTCTCCCCTTCTGGCACTCTCCTTCCGTCCCTGCTGATTCTCCTGCCCTGCCCCTTGACAATGCCGATCCGTGGAGCCTGCTTTGCAGCCCTGTTTTCACAGCGCGCGCCCTCTTCTTGCCCAGTCTTGGCCTTTGCCGCGGGAACCACCACCCACCTCCTTTCTGTGGTCTATATGGCGCTGCCACATCTGTCCCCACTCCCCAGTGGCCCACATGGGCCCAGTGAGGGCTCCCTTTTATGTGCAGCCCCAGCCCTCACGGCTCTCCCGACAATGAATTCCCTCCTAGTGTGATTATCTGCTGATTTGTCTTCCCCACCTGACCCCCCCACAGACCCTTTCAGTGGGGTCACCACTGAATCCAGTGCCTGGCACGTTGGCACACGTCTTTTCAAAGACTGTCAGTGGCTCCCAGTCCTCTACCCTGGCCAGGGCCTTCCCCTAAGCTCCAGACCCACACATTACACAGCCACCGGCAGCTCCCGCTGTTCCCCAGCAGGCCCCCAGCCTCAATTCCTCTCCTCCTGCCCTCCTCACCCACCCTGAAGCCACTTCGCCTCTAGACTTCTTGTGGTTTGAGGGAATAGATGTCCTCACTGGCTAGGCCAATGCCTCTGGTCAGATCCCCAATCCTGCCGACCCTCCATCCTCCGTGGCCAGTGCTGCTTTCATTCAGCCTCACCTGCTCTATTCCAACAACCTCCAACCTGCCTCCCTGCCTCCTGCCTGGCTCCCCTCCCAGTCACCCTCTACATTTCTAAAACCACAAATCTGATCAAATCCTTTACTGGCTCCCCACTGCTTAACTGTAAGCCCAGTTCCTCTGCATGGCTCCCAAGGCTGTCCACGATCCTGTCCCTATCTTGTCACCACCGCTTTCCCATGAACCCACCTCTGGCCACGTTATCCTCACTTTCACAAATGGGCCCAGCTGTTTCCCACCCCATGCCTTACTCGTGGCCTGCATGCCTCCTGGAGCACTCCTCCTCTTTGCATCCCTGGAGAGCTTCAATTCGTCCTTCTAGGCTCAACCTGCCCAAGAGCCACCTCTTCCAGGAAGCCCTCCCTGGGCACCCTGGACAAGTGGTCAGCCCCTCCTTTGTGTCACCCATGTGCCTAGTGCTCAATGGAAGTTTACTGACTAAATGAACTAGTGGAATACTCCACCCCAGCTCCTTTCTCCTTTAAGTGCACCCCAAACCTAAATCATAACCCAAAGCCCTGTCACCTCTGATATAATGACTACAAACACTCCCCTGTCCCCCGTGCTGCTGTAATCCTTGGACTTCTTCATAACTTCAGTACGTTGACCCTGGACGTCCTCCCTCTCTGTCAGACGCCTTCTGACTTCACTTCCCTTCTTGTCTAGCCTAACTTACAGGGTCCATCATTTTAACTCTGCCCTTGCAAACACGCTCACCTTTTGGCCTTCTGTGTCCTTCCGTCACACTGCTGGGAACCCCCAGCCCCCATGTCCCCAACTCCGCTTTCACCGATTTGGCACCTGAGCAGCTGCATGTTGCTAGAGAAAAGACGCAGCCTGGCTGGCTTCACGTTGAGTTTGTGGTTGCAAACTCCAGGTTTGTAATCCTGCCCAGTAAGTGTGGCTTTCTCTGGCAGGCTTGCTTTCCCACCTTTTGAGAACAACTATTTCATGTTTTCTCTACTCTCCTCAATACCGCTGCCGCCTCCTCCCCGTGATACTCCCAGCTGATGACCTTGCCTCATCCTTCATTGAGAAAGTATGGGCCATCAGGCACTGCCAAATCTACAGAATTTTCTCCACTGCCCTCACCTGCTTCTCTCATCTTGTTATAATGTAATCATCATCATCATCAAGGCCTTCCACTTGGGCCCAGGACCCCAACCCCTCTTGCCTTTCTGAGGAGTTCACTCCTTAGTTAACATCTCTACCAAGCTATGAGCAGGCTCCAGCATCTCCCATCTTTTTTTTTTTAAGGTTTATTTATTTATTTATTTATCCCCCCCTTGCTGCTTGTGTTCTGCTGTGTCCATTTGCTGTGTGTTTTTTCTGTGTCTGCTTATCTCCCCCTTGCTGTGAGGTCCTGCTGCATCAGCCCACCGCGCCGCGCGGGCCGGCCTGCCCTCACAAGGAGGCCCCGGGTTCGACATATGGTAAACGGGAGCTCTATCGATTGAGCCACACCCGCTTCCCAACATCTCCCATCTTTAAAATAGTGCCAGCGACGACAAAACTACCCTCCTGGCCTCACACCTCCCATCATGCATCATCCTATTTTTCTGTTCCTGTTCATGGACATGCTTCTTGGCAAGTGTCTACACCAGCTGTCTCTACTTCCTTACCTTTTGTTCACTCTTCAACCCATTCCAACCTGGCCTCTGTTCCCCCCCTCAACTGAAACGGTTTTGTCAAGTCACTAACACCCTCTCTCCTGCCAAGCCCAATGAACGCATTTCCATCTTCACCTCCCTCAACCTCTCAGAAGCATTCAACCCAGTTGGCCTCAGTGCCTTTCTGGAAAGACTGTACTCTCTCAGCCTCCATGATATCACACTCTTTGTTTCCCTCCTACGTCTCTGGCTGCTCCTTCTCAAAGCCCTTTGCTCATCCCTTTTTCTCTACCTAATCTCTGAAGTTTCTTAGGTTCAATTGAGTCTAGATGACATCATTTCTATGACTGTAAATAATGTCATAGGAACATGATAAACCTGCCCTTTGAACTCCAGACCAGTATATCCATCTGCCTACTGGACCGCTCCATGTGGGTAGCTAACAGGTATCCCAAATCAAAGGATCTGGAATGAAACACTTGTATTCTTCCACTGTTCCACCCACGGTCTTCCCCAGGAAATGGCACCACTCACAGAGTTGCTCAAGTCAAAAATCGGGGAGGAAGGGCATGTACAATGGAATATTACTGACATATGCTATAACTTGGATGAACCTTGAAAACATGCTAAGTGAAAGAAGCCAGACACAAAAGCATATTGCATGATTCCTTTTATATGATATATTCAGAATATGTAAATCCAGAGAGACAGATTAGAGGTAAACAGGGGACGGAGGGAGTGATTATTTAATGGGTAAAGGTGGGAAGCGGGTGTGGCTCAGTGGATAGAGCCCCCGTTTACCATGTGGGAGGCCCGGGTTCGCGTCCTGAGGCCTCCTTGTGAGGACACGCCGGCCTGAGCGGTGCGGTGGGCTGATGCAGCAACCTCACGGCAGGAAGCGGGTGTGGCGCAATGGATAGAGCACCCGTTTACCATATGAGAGGCCCCGGGTTCGCTTCCCGGCGCCTCCTTGTGAGGGCAGGCCGGCTCGCGCGGCACCGTGGGCTGATGCGGCAAGACCTCACAGCGGCAAGACCTCACAGCGGGGGGGAGATGAGCAGACGCGGAGGAGACGCGCAGCGAATGGACACAGCCGCACGGGCAGCAAGGGGGGGATAAATAAATAAAGTGGATAAATCTTTAAAAAAATAATAATAATAATGGGTAAAGGGTGATTTTATAGAGTGATGAAAAAATTTTGAATCTAGAAAGGGCCGGTGGTTGCGAACCATTGTGAGTATACTAAATACCACAGACTTGTACATTTTTAAAGGGTTAACTGAATATTATAGAATTTCATCTCAATAAAAAAAGATCGGGGTGTCTCTTTGAATTCCCTTTTTTGCCCACCCTCCATGTGCAGCCCATCCAAAGTTCTATTAATACCATCTCCAAAATATACCCAAGTTCCATCTTTTTCCATCTCCTCTGATGTCCACCTTAATAATCTCTTGCAATGGCCTGTTTCCTGCTACCTGTTTTTGCCCCTGCCCCCTCCAAGCCAGTCCCATAAAGAAGCCAATGACCTTTTAAAAACAAGAAACCAACCACGTTGTTTCTCCTGCTTAAAATTTTCTAAAATCTTCCTGTTGCCCTTAGAATAAACTCTAAACTTCTTACGGTGGGCTACAAGCCCTGGTGATCCTGGTGATCCAGCCCCGTCCCACTGGGTCTCCTGATCGCTCCCCCTTTGTGCAGGCTGATCCAGTCCCACCTGCCTCCTTCCAGCTCCTTGGCCACTGGGCCTTTCCCTGCCTTTGAGCCTTTATCCAGTTCTTTGTTCTACCTGGAGCCCTTGTCCCACCTGGAGCCCTTGCCCCCTTCCCTCTTCACATGGCTGTCCCTTCTCCTCCCCCAGCTCTAAGCTCAAAGGTCACCTTCTCCAGGAGACTTTCTTCCTCCCTTGCTATCACAGTTCCCTATATTTTCCTTCATATAATTTATCACAATTTGTAATTATTAGTTTATTTGCTTAATATATTTGTCTATCTCCTGCACTAGATCGAGACACCGAGAGAGCAGAAACTGGGTCTGTCTAGGTCATCATGGCCAATCCCGGCACCAGGCACACAGTAGGTGCTCAGAAAGTGTTTGCTGAATGAACAAATGAATGGATGAGGCTTCAGATACAGACCTTTCAAGAGATAAAATGGTTCTGGTCTGTGTCATCCATCCATGTGTGCATCCGTCTGTTCACATGCACCCATGGCTAGGACACGAAGACGCACCAGTTGGACGTCCCATCTCCAGAGAGCTGATAGTCGGGGCCGGGGGGAGGTGGACATGGGCACATGGAACGATGGCCCAAGGAGAAAGCGATGTCTGTCCTAAAGAGAGGAGTTCACTGTGCTATGGCAATTACGGTGGATGAGCGGTTGGTTATTTCTGGGTGAGGGAGGAAAGATGGAGCTGAGATAATGGCTCTCAAAGGATGAGGAAGTCATGAACACAGGGAAATGGGTGGGAAGGACATTCCAGGGACAGCAATCAGCCAGAGCAAAGGCAGAGGCAGGAAATAGGGAACGATACTTGTGTTAAGTCATTGTGGAGCACAGAAGTGGTTTAGGGTTTTGGGGGAAGGTGGGCAGCACCTTGAACGCTGGGCCTGGGGGTCTGGGTTTTATTCTGCAGCCTTGGAGAGACCCTTCCAGGGACAGTGGACCAGGGTGGGACTGTGATGGCCAGCAGGGAGGTTCCTTCTGCCCGCCCATTGCATGTGTCTAGAATAGATTTCAGTGGGACACCAGTGGAGGAATGAAAGGTCATCTAGGATTTACAGATGGTGACTTCCTGGCAGGGACAGAAGCACCGACAATGCTCCACAGGATGGGCTGGATGACAAATGGCTCCTCGGGCTCCAACCTGGAGTAAAAGAGACCAACCTGATATCTTGAACCCTCATTCCAACAGCCAGAGATCAGACTCTGGCCTCTGCCCCAGCCTGTTCCCTGAGATGTAGCAGCTGAGAGGCTGGGGGGCTCCAGGCAACCTCATCCAACTGAATCGAAAACTGTTGGACTTGCAAGACCCCAAAAGATCATGAGTCCAACTCCTTCATTTTACAGATGGGGAAATGGAGGCCCAGAGAGGAACAGCGACTCACCCCCAATACACGTGTATTCATTCAACAAACATTTTCTGAGCCTCTGCTACATGCCGGCTCTGTTCTGGTTGCCAGGACCCAGCCGCGGCAAAGTCCCTGTCCGCATGGAGTTTGCATTCCAGAGGGAGGAGGCAGACAATAAATAGGGAAGCACATAAGATAATTTTAGAGAGTGATAAATGAGCCACCAAGCCAGGACAAAAGCCCAACTCCCCGGACGCCAGGCCCAGAGCCCATTTGGCAAGTGAGAAGCCCCATGGGAGCCTCCGTCAACACGGAAGTTTGGGTGGAAGTGGTGAGCAGACAGGGATGGGGGGTGAGGAAGGGTCCAGAGTCCGGGAGCCCGGCTGGGGCCAGCTGTCCACTGGCAGGGAGCCGAGGGGCAGGACGCTGGAGGGCGAGGCCACTCTGCTTTGGAGCATGTCCAGCCCGGCATTGTCTCTCTGTGGGGCAGCCAGATCGGAACACCCAATTCCAGACAGAGTCTCACCAGTGAGGCCTTCTGGCCCTGGCCTGGGTGCCCTGAGTGTTCACGCACCCCAAGACGGCATTCGCTCCTCAGCAGCCCCAAAGCCGTGAGGAGCTGGTCGTCAACCAACCCCGAGTCTTCTCACAAACTGTGCTCAGCTCAGCTCTTCCCCATCCTGTAAATGGTGCGACTGATTTGTCTTTTTCAAACCCAGGTGAAGGACTTTACATCTACCTCTGTTTCATATCCCTGTGGTCACGGAATCTCTTCACGTCCCGTCTTTTGTGAAGGCCTGCTGGGACTTGATTTCCTCACTCAGTCCGAGGCGCTCCCTCACAGCTCCCCCACAGTCTGTGATTCCAACTGTCCCCAATCATTGGCCAGAACTCAGGACAGACACACACCCTCCACATGCTTTCAGAGCCCTCCCTCTTGAGACACCTATGCTTTTAGGGAGAGTCCTTCAAACCTCTGGAAACCCACCCAGTAGTACCTGCATGGGCCTGGGGTTCCCCAAGTGGCCCCGGCTGGCCCAGGATGTGGAAGACTTGCTGGAGGATTGAAAATGGATGTGACCCACTCCTCACAGCCTTCCCTGTTCAATCTAGGGCCCATCCCCTCAGAAACAGAGATGGTGGGTAGCTTGCTGGCCCTGCTGGGGCCCCAGTTACTGCCCCTCTTGCTCACCAAGGAAGCCTTTCTCCATCAGGAAACCACTGGCTGCCAACTGGGGTCTGGCTATTTTGTTTCTCTGTGTATTGGGAGCAAAATAGCCCAAAGCTGCCTGCGGCCCGTGGAGATGCTTCCTCGAGCTTCACCTGCAGCGGGGGTCACAGAGGTGTCTCCAGACCTTGGCGCTCAGACTCAGAGCTTTCTGGGAGACTAAAACCAACCAAACCCTTTTCTTTCCTGGCCAGAGACAGCACTGGGCATCTGGGTGGCCTAATTCCCAAATTCCTGCATTCCTTCTGTGGCCCAGGAGTGAAAAATCAATCCCACATCCCCTGACTGTAAGTGTCAGGTCACAGCTCTTTCTCTGCTGGCCAGGCTGGGGGTGGGAAGGGGTGGCCGTGTTGTTTCTCTGCCAGCGTTTTGGGCCTGGAGAGAAGGGAGTGCAGCCTCAGCTTGGCAGGCCAGGGGCCTGCAGAAAGTCCCCTCCTGGCCTAACACTCTCTGCAGAGGAAATCTGCAACAAGTACCCTTGGAGGGCGGCCTGGAGCTGGGAGCCTAGAGTGGAAACACCAACCCCAAGGGACCTAGAGGGTTCCAGAAACTGACTGGGGTCACATGGGGTGGGCTAATGCTGACTGCCTTTTCCACATGGGGCTAATTGGGTCAGAACCAGCCCCTCTCTCTTTTTAGGCACCATTTCAATTTGTCTTCCCAAGGGGTGAGGGCAATAGTGGTGGCCACACTTATTTTGCACTTGCTGTAAGCCCCAGGCCGGCTTCCTGGTCAGGATCTAGTCATGGGCAGCCCCTCCCCCCCACGGTCACCCCCATTCCCAGCCAGACCCCAAAGCTGCTGCAAGAACATAGGTTCGTTTTCCCTCATCCCTCTCCCTCCTCCGCCCAGAGCGCTTCTGTTGGCTCAGGGCCTGCTGAAATCCAAATCCATCAAATGGGCTGTTTTGGGGTTTTGTGCACCAGGCTCCTCCCTCCCCAGCTCTTTTGTCTTTTCTCAAAACCTCTTCTCTCTGGGAGCAAGTGCCTGAGGTTGGATTTCCCTTCCCAAGACTGAGCCTCAAATCAAAGGAATTTATCCAGGATAAAAGGATTTTTCCAGGCTTCAGTCAGCTTGGGAGAGTCTAATTTGGAGTGGGATCCCACACACTCACCCCTGCTGTGCTCACGCTTGCAGGCACGGGAGGTGAGGCTTAAAAAGTGTTTCTTGAGGAAAAGCAACCAGGGATGCCCAGGCCTCACCTTTCCACCCCAGCTCACAAGCGGCGGAGCCAGCCTTCCAGCGCAGGCTTTCTGCGGCCAGACCCCTGCCGGCTCTGGCCCTTGCCTGTTTGTCCTCTACCAATGGCAGAGCAGAGTCCTTGGGCCAAGCCCCTGCAGGCTGTGGGCTGGGGGCTCAGGCCTCCCGCGGCTTCCTGCTGGGAGCCGTGTGTGGTGAGGACAGCGGGTCATAGTTTGGTAGAAAGCCTTCCGTGGGGTGTGGTTTTCATTTGCACTAACTGACCCTCACCCTGCCCCCAAATCCCACCCTGGCCCACTTGTGCACACACACACACACACACACACACACTTACTGCTTCTGAGTCATTTCCCAGCTGCTTGAAAGGGTGGGGAAGCTGATTAGTTCCACCCAGGCCCGGGGCTTCCTGCCCTCTGTTGGCTCGGATCTTTCCAAGGTGCCCCTGAGCCTGGAGACCTGACTCCATGGATGCACCCCCAAAGCATGCCTCCCGTACGTGCATGCCCTCTTCTGCACACGCGTCTGAACCCACCTCACCTGCCCGTGGGCAGACCCACACCCTGCACACGGCACTGCAGCCCCTCACCCAGCCCACTCCTAATCTCCCACCCCAGGAGGAGGCCAGCCTTCTTTCTCTGCACCGCCTCTGCACCCCCGCCCCTCCCAGACCAGGCCTGACAGGCCTTTTCCCTGCCTGGGGTCTCCTAAGAGGCCAAGAGAGGGCGGGTCAAAACTTTCTGAGCCTGGAGAATTCCCGAGCCGACCTGGCCACCCATCCCCTCCATCACACCCCAACACATGCACTGCAGCCCCCAGTGGGGTAGGGTGGGCTTGGCGCTTTCTCCACTTGGGCCCCAGGCTCCCGCCAGACCCAGGGACGTGGGTCTAGGACCAGCAGGCCCCTCACTGCCTGCCGTGAGCCTAAACCTTGAAATCTGTCAGCTCTGACCACTGGCCCTTGGTGCTCCAGTTCTGCGTCTCAGGTCAGCCTCAGCCCTGCCGCTTGCCCCGGGGAACTTTGCGCAAACTCAGAAACTGTTCCAGGGATGTTTTTCTCACCAATTATCCTGGTAAAAGATTCTTCTCCAAAATTAGGCCAATCCGGACCTTGCCAGCCTCAGAAAGGACAGACACCAGTAGATCTTTCTTAAACGTGAGTTCCAGGGACTCTGCTTTGCTGTTTTGGTTTCGCAGCCCTCACAGCTACAGTTGTCATGGAAGGGGCTTTGCTGCCCATCTTATAAAAGGATACATGTTCTCTCTCCCTAACCAGGTGCCCACCCGACTCCACGAAGCGTGTCCGGTGCGGGAGAAGGAGGTCCTGCTCCCTGCCCGGCCAGCACCGCCTCCTTGAAGCTCCTTTCCACTTCTCACCCCCCGACATGACATGCCATTTCAGGGTCACAGCCTGGTGACGGTCATAACAATGACAATCAGCACTTGTAAGGCTGACTCTATGCCTAGCACCTCACATGGACATAAGCTCACGGTCCTCACCTCAATCCTATTGTCATCATCACCCCATTTGACAGACAAGGAAACTGAGGCACAGAGAGGGTAACTCGCCAGAGGTTATTTATGTGGTAAACTGGGATTGGGAGCCCCTCGGGGCTCTTGAAAGAGACCTCTAGCCATGTTGCCACCCCAGTCTGAACTGGACCACGACTTTCTAGCACCTCTGGGGTGAGGGGTGGTGCGCTCCTGACTTCACAAACTGGTCCCAGGTCAGAGTGGGGTGTGGTCACTATTGGGGTTTTGCCTGTTCCTCTGATACTAGGGCTCCTGGCGGAGGGCGGGGGGCCTGCAGGGAGGGGCAGTCTGCCCTTCGAGGGGCACATGGGCTCCCCTGCCGCCCCCCTGCCCTCCGGATCCTCAAGCCCCTCCCACTCCTCCTGCTGCCCCACCCCCCCAACAAGGGCTGTTGACTGAAAACTGTGGGGAATAAAAATAGCTGTTGCTGATGAGGCAGAATGGGGGCCAGAAAACACAGAAGGCCTGGGGCAGGGATGGTAGAAGTGGAGGGAACCTGGGATCCCTCACCCCCAAGAAGAATCTTCTGACAGAGCCACTGGAAGCCTTGGCCTGTCCTGGCTGTTGCAGGGCTGGCGACCCCTCCAGGAGTCACCAGCACTGCCCGGAGCCGCAGCACCTACCCCAGCATCTCCTCCCCAGGGCAGGCCAAGGGGGCAGCACTGAGGACCTGCCGCCGCCCCGGGGTCTTGGGGGCGAGCTCTGCCCCCCCACCCAGCCTGCACGCGTGCCAGCCTCCGCCCAGGGAGCCGGGGCCTTGGCCGCAGTGTACAGAGCCCCGGCCACTACTGCTGGGCCCCTGAGTAAGCGGCGGGACGTCTGAGGCCGAGTCAAGGACCTGAAGTGTGGGCATAAGCTGTAAGGCCTCCTCAGCCTCCCCCTTTCCCCACCTGCTCTCTGGGGCCTCAGGGCTCAGGTTTTTCATTTTGGTTAAGTGCATTTTTCTTCTTGTCACCCGGAGCCTCTCCCCTCTGTAAGTTCCAGGCTCTTCGGTCCTCTGGTGAGTCCTCCTCCTGGGAGCCTTCTCTGAAACCCCCTACCCCAGCTGCACCCAGCCACCCCCCCACACCTTTTCTCTGTTCTCAGGGCCAAAGTTGCCCCGAAAGGTAGGGCCCTTATCAGAACCACCCCGACATCTGACGAGAGTTCTGTCTCTCCAGCATCAAACTCAGATTTCCCCTTGGCCTGGGCGGGGGGCAGGTAAGGGGAGCAGCCGAGAAGGCCTTGACGCTCCGGCCAGGCTTGCGCTGGGGAGGCGACACCTGAATTGTGAGCCCCCATCCCAAGCAGGTTCCCAATCAGAAATTACAAGCAGGGCTAGGCTTGGGACAAGGGTCACTTAGTTGGGACCCTCAGGTAACCTTCCTCAAACCCTGCTCAAATCCCAGCTCAACCCAGCGAGAGATGCCTCGGACGGAGGTGGGGGCCAGTGCTGAGGGGCCGCCGAGGCAGGGGCCCGGGGGCCTGTGAGCAGGTGTGGTCTGGGGAGGGGTCACCACTGCATACCCTGCCTGACAGGAGGACCCCGGGGCCCGGATATTGTTCATTGCTCCCCTCCCCATGCTGGCTCAGCAGAAGGGGCTCCTTCTGGATCTAACCTGCCATGGTGGGAGGGGGACACTTCTAGAGCCTCCACCCTGAGAACCGTCTCCCCCAGTGGAGCGCCGTGAGCCCTCAGTCAGGACCCGGCCGCAGCCTGCACCCCAGGTGGGGACAACGCTCAGTCCCTTCTTCTCACACGAGTTCATTCTTCCAGAGCCTCCAGTGGGCCCCACCTCGGGGCTGGGATTTCCCCGTCCTTGGCACAAACGGCCCCACTGCCACTTGGATCCATGAGCCTCCAAAACACGTTCCCCCAACTCTGCTCTGACCGTTCTCCTCCACCCAGCTCCGGGCGCCCGGCTCTGCCAGCAGGGAGGGAGGAGGGCCTGCGGGCCACCCTGAGGCCCCCCCAAGGCTCCCTGCCCCCAGGGGCGCCCTCTCTGTCTGTGGCCCCTCGTCTTCCCCCCAAGCCCTGCTTCGTGGCTCCCCTCGCCCCCACCCTGCTCTGTGGGAACACCGGGTCTCCTCTCCTTGCCGGAGCTCAGCACCCAGGGCCTCTCCTCTCCAGGAAAACAGCCCCCGGTGCCCCAGCGGGGCCGGGCCGGGGCGGGGCGGCGGGCAGAGCCCGGGCAGAGCAGCCTGAGATGTGTCCTCTGCTGCCATCTC
Organism: Cabassous unicinctus; assembly: GCA_029593785.1. Taxonomy (NCBI): domain Eukaryota; kingdom Metazoa; phylum Chordata; class Mammalia; order Cingulata; family Chlamyphoridae; genus Cabassous; species Cabassous unicinctus. The sequence goes on from JAQZBX010020138.1 coordinate 21,492, forward strand.
GCAGACTCCTGTTTCACTCGAGCAAAGGAGCCGCCTGCCACCCCCCACCCCTGGCCTCCTGCCTCTCTCCTCCCCCCACCCCCTGTCCACCAGCCTCTGCGACCAGGCCCAGCCGAGTCACCGTTCTGGCTCCGCTTTCCTCCTCCCAAAGAAACTGCAGCCCCGTCCCTGTCCCGGGCACCCCGTGCCTGTCCGGAGCCGAGCCTTAGCCAGCGGCTGTTTGGGACCAGGGCGAGGACCTTGCTGAGGGCAGGGCCAGCCAGCCAGGCAGGGGCAGAGAGAGCAGATGACCGGGCGGAAAGAGGCAAGTTTGGGGACGGAGGGTGGGTCGAGGCGCAAGGAGCTTGGGCAGGGCCAGGACAGCTGGGCAGAGCAGAGTCCCAGGCATGGTGTGGGCAGGAGGAGAGCGGGGCCACACGGAAGGGTGACCTCCTGGGAGCCAGGCTGGGGCGGGGGCCGCGGCGCGCTGCCCCTCGGGGTGCCCGGCCAGGGTGGGGGTGCGGAGGGGCACGGTACTCACGCTTGGAGGGGAGCAGAGCGGTGGCTGACAAGCCGGGAGCGTCGTGCCCACCTCGGGCTAGGGCTGGAACTCTGGGGGACTTGGCCGGGGGGCCGGGCCGCGGGGACAGCTGCTGCCGCTGATGTCACAGGGTCATGAGTGAAACCTGAGGACTGGGCCAATCTTCAGGTGGGAGCCTCGGCCGCCCTGCCCTCGCCGGCCGTGCTCGGGGGCAGCCTGGGCCGCCTGGGCTCCAGGGCCTCCCTGGCCCAGGAGCGACAGACCAGGACACGCCTGCCCCTTCACACGCACACGCCCGTGCGGGCACACCCACGGGGCACACTTAGGAGCCCACACACGCAGTTCCGCTCCTTCCCTTGACAAACTGACAGGCTCATTCTCACACATGAATCTCCTGTCACACTCCCGGGACACACACTGGTTCACACACACGCACACTCTGGCACACATAAATGCCACACACACACACGCTCAGCCGCACATCTAAATCACCTTTCATCTATTCACACGAGCGCCTCCACTGTGCATTCCACCCATTTACACACGTGCTTACAACTCACATGTATACACTCCCACACTCATCAGGCTTGCATATATGTGTATATTTTCCTGAATATTACGCACACATAATGTATATTAATCACATGCACACTCATGCTCAGACACAATTGCCTCATACCATGGATGCTAGACATTTTTTGAGGGTATATCTGTCTGTACCCCCCCCCCCACGGTCATGCTCACGCGTTCCTGCATTTTCATGCATCTACTTATGTACACGCAGTCGTCTGTGCCCACAGACACACTCCTGTCCACGTGAACACTATGCCACGTATCATGGTCACTGGATTTTTACCAAATGTGTGCCTGTCTGTATATCTATCCCCCCACCCCCACCCAACCACACACACACATTTACACCCAGCTGCTCAGCTGGACCACACAGCAGTCTCAAGGGTCATTTCTCCACCCCCCTGACCCCACTGGCTAGACATCTGTCCCTCAGAGCTTGATGGAGGCGGGACGGGGTTGCTCTAGGTCCCCACCCTCCATTCCGGGGCTGTGGGCTGGCTGACCCCTAGTGGAGCTGTTGTGAAATGCCCCCGTCACAGCTCGCTCCACAAAGCCCGCTCAAGGGCAGACAAGAGTCCTGTGGGAAACATGAGACCTGTCCCCCAGTTCTCCCCAAAACAGCCAGCCTGGGCACTCCCATGCCCATCCCTGGCACCCTCTCTTCTGGCGGCCCAGAGCTCCAGCTGCTGCCATGCTTGCCAGCAAGTTGTGCCTAGGACAGAGATGCTTTTAAGGGGGTCCAGGGAGGCCTGGGGGAGGTCCTGGGTCTGGGGATGGGCCCGATGGCACCTCTCCTCCCAGCTGCCCTGCCAAGCTTGGACCCAGACTCTGGATACAGACTCAGCCTTCCTTGGCTTTCCATGAGCCCCTCCTTGGCCTTCCATGAGCCCCTCCTTGGCCTTCCATGAGGCCCTCCTTGGAGTCAGGCCTAATCTTGGTTTGAGAAGCTGCAAGTCTCAGCCATGGCCGTGGCCACTGGCTCCAGCAGGGAGTTGCCTCACACTGTCAGAGGTGTGTTTTCCAAACCTAGGTGTGAGCATTAGTGCTCTCTAGACACAGCTTTGTATCTTGCTTGGCCCACCGACCTTTCTGACAAGCATTTTTCGTGTAGTTTTATTGCTAATGTCATCCAAGCATCTGCCCCATCCCTGCCTCCTCTTGGCAAGGGTCTGCTGCTTCCAGGATTCAGAGGGAAAGCAGGGAGCCGTCTCCCTGAAGCTGCTCCTCGGGCTCCCTCTCATCACTCCCAGTCCTACCACGCCCAGCTTGCTTTGCTGGTCCCCGTCCCTTTGGCAGGACACTGCCCCCACCTGCGGGCACTGGAGGAGGGGTGGTGGAGCCAGCTGCTCTTCCCATTTATGACTCTGCCCCTTTGGTCTCTGCCTCACCACTGCCCAAGGCCCTGGAGACAGACTTTCTTTAAAGAGGGATCGGAGTAACTGAGGGGAATTACAACATCAGAGGGGGCGGGGCTGCTGCATTTCATTGTGTGGGATGTGTGCTGCACAACTCCAGTCACCCATCACATTTGTCGTCGTCATAGATTAGGACACTTAAGATGGTAATTTTCTGGCAGATGGTAGTCAAAATGTCTGGAGGAAGGGGCTAATTTTTAAAGTGTGCACAAAGGGGTCGTTTGGATTAGTAGTGGGGCTATGGGAAAACATAAAGCTTTCATATGTTAAATAAGACTTTTCCACAACCCAAGGAGAATGAATGCCTCTCTCTCCTGGTAACATGGTTCCTCCTTCTTTGGGGGAACTTTTCCTCCCAGATGCCAAATGTGTGATTCTGGGGGCGGGGGCTGGAGGCTCCTGGTTACAGGAAGCAGCCCTCACCCTACCACAGGGATGGACACATGGCCCAGGTCTGGCCAATCCTCTTGGCCACAGCAGCTGGTCCAAAAGCTGGGATGTGACTCAAGCTGGGCCAACTGCAGTCCTTCCTTGGGATTTACATGTGCTGAGACCAAAACAAAGACACTCGTGCTCTCCTTGGGAGTCTCTAGGTTTGTGTGAAGTAACTGAAATAAGTCTGAAGGTGCCCAAGGCTGTATCTCCCACCATGGGGAGGCAGCCTGTCTGCAGAAGAAGGGAAGGAGAACACCATAGAGGAGGAGAGATGAAAGACAGGGAGGGAGGGAAGGAGAGAGGGGCCTGAAGACACCATTTGAGTCCCGGCTCCAACTACTGAGCACTGTCCTTCCAGATCAAATAGCCAAAAAACACCATTTTGTTTTCAAGCTACTTTAGGTTGAGTTTCAGTCATCCACAAATAAAAGAATTCTGCATAATAGAGCCACTTTTCAGAAAATCTCACCATGATCCACAGGAATTGGTCTTGTCATGGCCTCCCAAGCCTGAGTTGTTCAGTTGGGGTGGTTTCCCTCATGCTTCCAGGGGACCCAAGAGGGAAGGGCTCTGGAATGCCATCCAAAAGCAAGATTCTGGTGGGATGGAACCTCGAAACCGGGTCCCCATCCCAGGGCGTCCCATCAGAGTGACCTCTGTGTTTCTAAGCCCCCAAAGTACCACCAGGTAACAGACAAAATCACACACACACACACACATCTCACAAGAACCATAATTTGCAGAAACAGTACAAAGCCCCTAAGCAGGTAAATGGAATTTCTTCACTGTTGCGTTTGCAAGGCTCCTTCTCGCCACATGCCCAGTTAGTCACATAATTCTGCAGAGAGGTATTTAGTTCCTTTCCTTCAACCTCATATGCTGGCTTCTTCCAATTTGTGCCTCTTTAGGAACTGGGCCCCAAGAAAGCGCTCATTGCTGGGGCATCTTTCCCTGAACAGTGTTCCCTTATCTGTCCCAAAAAGAAGTGTTGAAATGTCCACTCATATGACAACTCTACCCTCTTCTCTCCATTTCCATTCGAGGAGGAGAGGAGTGGGCTTATTTTCCCAGTTCCGCCATGTTTAATAACTGCACAGTATTCCTTGAAGTGGATTGCCTTAATTATGTAACTGCCCCCCTATTCTTGGACATTGGGTCATTTTCAATTTTCAACTCTTAAAAATACTGTGATGAACACATTTGAGTATAAATCTTTTTCCATGTTTAGCTTATTCCAGAAATAGGTTTGCAACAGGAAGGACTTTCAGTATATATTGTCTTGGGACAGCAAAACAAAACAAAACAAAAACCCCAACGATGGAAACAAGAGTTTTCCATTGAGGAAAAAAGAAAAGGAAATAGGTGGAGTGTTCAATGCCTCAAAGAAAATAATAGCGGGCAGGGCAAGTGGCTGAAAGTCACCTCCTCCCCTCTGTCCGACTGTTGTTAGATATTTGATAAGCCAAACAGCCCAGGCAGATAAGTTGTGGCTTTGCTTTAGAAAAGCAAATGCTTTAGTATTCTCTGACAAAGAACTTCATTAAATTCCAGAAGTCGAATATTTTTACCTGAGTCCTGTTTTCCAAAATATGTTTTATGTAGGGTTAGCATACAACTGCATTCCTGAGGTATTGCAATCATCATCCCTTCCTGTTTTCCACAGCCCCGTTCAGCCTGCTCTGCCTTCCTTTAGCAGGATGGAGATGCTTGCTCCTTGCCAGCCTCTCTTCCTTGAGCTTTGCCTCAATTTACTCCACTGATCTTTATATAACCAGTCTAATTTCTTCAATGTCTATTTCAGTATTTCACTTCTGTAGAGTGGTTTTTCCCAGGAGTTTTCAGCAGCCCAGGGGAAGACATGGAGAAGGTAGGAGGCTGGTGTCTTCCTTTGGATTCCCCAAAAGCAGGCCCTCAGACAAGGATCTGGGCTCCAGTAGTTTATCTGGAGGGAGAGCCTAGGCAGCACTGAGGGAGTGGGGAAGTGACAGGGAAAAGGAGAAAAGCCAGGCGTATGGGCGTCTGTCCTGGTTTGACTCTTTTGTGGGCCCCAGAAAATTATGTTCTTAAGCTAACCCATTCCTACACATGGAAGCCTATTGTATGTGGGGCCTTTTGGTTAGAGTCAGTTAAGGGACCTTTTGATTAGATCACTTTAGATTAGATTACTTCAGTTAGGGGCCTTTGCTTGGATTGCAGGACCCAGGGTGAGTCTTAGTCTTTTTACTGGAGTCTTATATAAATGGAGACACCGAGAGAAAGAGAGCTGCTGCCATTTTACCGTGCCATGTGAGAGAAGACTCCAAGATCTCCTACAGCTGCAGAAAGACAGAGAAACCCCAAGAGGCTGAGAGAGAGGCCAGAGGCTGGAATCAGCCGAGCAGCCCAGGAGAGACCAGCCATCGTGCCTAATCACTCCCAGCTGAGCTCAGGGAGAAGGTGAACCTGGAGAAGGCAGAGAGAAGCCGGCAGATCTGCCATTTTGCCTTGCCATGGGGTAGCAGGTGACCTTTGGTGAGAAAGCATCACTGATGATGCCTTGATTTGGATACTTTTTCAGCCTCAGAACTGTAACCGTTTACCCTAAGAAATCCCTATTGTAAAAGCCAACTCATTTCTGGTGTTTTGCTCCTAGCAGCTTTAGCAAACTAAAACAGTGCCCATGAGCAGGATGCCCCTGGAGCTCCTCTGCTAGAGTGTTGGCCCATGGCACTGAGGAGGCTGGGATGTCTATCCATCAACCCCCATCCCTTACTGGTTGAGGGGTGCTCCTGGGGTGACTTCTGGCCCATCTCTCCCGTGGCCAGAAAATGTCCTCAGGGGGAAAGACTGTAGGTGTGTGCAGGATATGGGGGGGTGGGCTGGGGGTATGGGTGGGCACTGACAGATTCTTTACAGTTGGCTCTCTCTATATATATCATATATATATATGCACACTGTATATATATGCAAATATACATATATTAGGCCTATCTAGATGGTTTTTAAACAAAAAAGAGGTCTTACTATGCTTACTGATTTTTTTCACTCGACTCTCTTGAATATATTTCCACATCAGTATATATTATACCATAATTGTCAATGGCTGGAAAGCATTCCATTGGGGGGCACACATCCCTATCAGACATAGACATCTGCTATTTCTAATTCGTGGTTGATAGAAATAAAGATGTAAGGAACAAGACAAATCTTTCTAAAATATGGCTGTGCACATGTCACTCCTTAACTTCCCTCCTGCTCGAAACCCGCCAACAGTTCCGCATTACCCACATCGTGGAGCCTAAATTCCATAGCTTGGCTTGTGAGTCTCACTTCTCTCTGCCTGGGCCGCTCCTGCCCGGCTCCTCCACCACAGCCTGGCAGTCTGACCCACTGGGTCCCTACAGGTCCTGCCCGTTCCTGCAACTGAGCCTTTGTGTCCCCAGCCTGGACTGCCTCCCACTTCCACTCTGCGTGGCCCCGTCCCTAGGGCCACCTCCCTCAGGACCCCATCTCTCAGTGATGGCGTCCTCTCTCGTGTGTCTTGCTGGTAGGGGACCTTGCATAGTCTTGTATTTTTGCTCTTTTCACAGGTACATTTCCGTGACCCAACCACGCTGGCGCTGCGTCACTGGGTACCACTCTGGATCTCCAGCATTCGGAATGGCGCCCTGCACATCTAGGCACTTCCTTGGTCTAGGTTTGCTGATGGCGGTCATGGTGGCCAGACTGTCTTTCTACCTGGGATGAGGGTAAAGATGGAGAGGTGTTCCTCTGTGTCACTCCTGCTCACCCAGGGGCTGTGATGTGCTCATGACTGTTAAATTGATGAGACGTATGGGGACGGCTAACGCACAGCCCACAGGCCTACTCTGCTGGAGTCAGGGACCGAGGCACCAAGAGAGGTGGCAACGGTGTCTCTAGTTCTGGACACCAGGACGCTGCCAAGGGGAGCTGAACAGAAGTGGAGGGGGTGGGGCAGGGTAGCACAGCGTTGCTAATCCCAGCTTCCTGTCAGGATTTTCCTTGACTGCTGCTCAGGGCCTAACTTGGGATGGTCGCAGCTGCCGAAATAGATATGCTCCCTCACCTGTTGTCAAAAGCAAAGAAGACCTTGATGACTTCCTGTCAGGAAGCATACATACTTTGGTAATTTTTCCAAATATGGGAACGGTGGTGCTGAACTCCCCAGCTTCTCCACCTCTGAGAATCAGTGGCTCACCTTGGCCCTGAACCAGGTAGCAAACAGCTGCTACCGGAGAGTCAAGGGGCCAGCCGCGTGCTTCTGGCAAGCCCCCAGCCTCTTACGTGAACATGGCGGGTGCTTCCTTCCTTGGTCTGCTCCAGAAACCCCGGGACGCCCCTCCAGCTCACCGAGTGACAGAGCAGATCCTTTGCCCTCTTCACTCGCCTGACCCTCGACCCCCAACCCGACCCCTGTGTGCTCTCACAAAATTCTCTATTCCTGCATAACTCATCCGAGTCAATCCGGCTCTGGGGCCTGGAAACCAAGTGTCAGAGTCGAAGCCTCGCCTCCTCAGCCCACCCATTCACTCAACCCCAGGTCTCCCAGACCCTGTCCTGGGGATGAGCAAGGGGGGGGGAAGTACAGGGAGGACGAAGACCCGATGCCGGGGAGCCCCGGCGCAGGGGGCTTGAAGGTGGACCCCCCGGCAGAGAGACAAGTCTCCTGCCCGGCCCATGGGGGAACCCCACACGCTCGGAGCGGAAGACAGGAGCGCGGAAAACTGCAGAGGGCGGTGGGGCGGGGCCTGCGCATGCGCGGAGTGGACCTCGGCACGCTTGGCGTCACCGCTGTCTCCTTGGTGACCCTGACCCGGACGCCCGCCATGGCTGCCGAGGCTGGCGGGAGCTGGGGCCTCCCCTCTCCACAGAGCGCAGCCCCGCCGGTGAGGGCTGAGCCTCCTTTCACCCGGGGGCCGGAAGTGGGGGTGAGGGCAACGAAGGGATTGGGGAGCAGAGGGGGCCGCACCTGGGGGTGAGGAGAGCGACCTCAACCCGAGAAGAAGAGACTTGGCAGGCGGTGGAGGCGGCGCGGGGAGGCAGCCCGCGAGGGTGGGGCTGGGGCCCGCGACCCCCCCTCCCCTCCCCTGCCTGGCCTGGCTGAGTCTCCCCACTCCCCAGCCCTGGGTGACGGTCCCGCAGCCCCTCGCGTGGGCGTTCCCGCCGCCGCCCCGGCAGCCGGGCCGCGTGAAGGAAGGTGAGACCCCGGGGCCGCCCGCCTCCACGCGGCATGTTCTGCGGTCGTCCGCGCTGCCCCTCAGCTCCCCGGGCGTCCGGGAAGGGGCCCTGGGGTCGGGGCGGGACGGCAGGGCCGGGGGAGGCCGGGCCTGGGCTTGCTGACCGCCGCCCCTAGACCTGCTGGAGCTGATGCTGCTGCAGAACGCGCAGATGCACCAGCTGCTGCTCAGTCGTCTGACCGCCGCGGCGCTGACCCCCGCGCCCGCCCCGCCCCGCCCGCAGGTGCGTGGGCCGAGAGGTGGGGGCGAGGGCACCGGGGTCGCCCGCCTGTGGGCCGGGGGTGGGGATCCATCTGGGGTTCCTAACTCTCCCCATTCCCACCCCTGCAAGAGGACTGGGCGACAGAGGAGCGGAAGCCAGCGCGCACCTGTCTGGTGGGTCTGACCCCCACGGGGTCCCAGCATCCAGACGACTCAGGCTTTGTTTTCGAGGTTTCCCTGCCCTGCATCCTCTTTCCCCCTGGACTGCAAGCTCTGTGAGGGCGCGCATCGCGGTACTTGGCGCTGGGCTCGGTGACTGACAATTATTAGGGCCTCAATAGATATTTGTCAAACAAGTGATGAGTAAATAAGTAACTGGGAACACAAACCAGCGCTGGCTGTGAGTGACTGGTGCAGAGGTACAGAGCCTGAGTTGGGGGCTGAGGAAAGTCTCCGTGGAGGAGCAGGCAGCGTTTGAGCCAGACCTTGCAGGCCAGGTAGGGTTTTGACCCTCGGAGGAGGCGAGACGTTTGCTCACCATCCAGGCTGGCAGGGCAGAATCAGGAGCCAGAATGGAGGGGCTCAAGGGCTGAGCCTAGTTCAGCCAGCAGTGGGTGCCCTGAAGAGTTTTGAGCAGGGACGTGGTGGGAAGATTTGAAAGGAAGGAGCCTGCAGGGGCCAGCGAACCTTATGGGAAACAGCCTTGGGGGAGGCCCCCACGAGGTCCCTGGAGGCTCTAAACTAGAGGTGGGGTCCTACCAGGAGCCATCGTGGAGGTGGGTTGGAGAGGGAGGAATGAATGAATGAGGAGCTAAGGTTGGCACTGGTGCCTGCGAGGACAGTGGAGCTGTTGGCAAGGCTGAGAAGTCGGCTCAGGTACGGGCTGGGTGGCAAGAGGAGGCGGGTCAGCTTGCAGAAAGCTGATGGCAGGTGGAGGAGGGGCTGGTCAGTGGAATCCCCCCAGTGGAAAACTGTGGAAACTGTGGACAGGCCCTCAGGAGCTCTTGGGATGAGCACTGCATCACACTGATGGGGCACAGGTGAGGCCAGGGGCAGCCTGGTGGAGTGGCCAGCCACCTGTTAGCTGGGTGGCCCCCAAAAGTTGTTCAGCTCTCTGAGCTTCAGTTTCCCCACCTGGCCGGCATGTGGTAAAAGCTCAGTGAACAGTAGCCGTTATTATGATGTGTAGCTGAAGATGTAACGGGGGAGCAGAGGCGTGGGGGCAGGGAGGACCTGATCCTGTGTCTCCCCTCCGCCTTTCCTATAAGCCCCAGGTCTACATGGAGGGTCAGCAGGAGGAGCCTGAGGAAGAGGAGGAGCTGGGAGCCCAGGAGGAAGGGCCTGTGGTGTTCCACCACCACTACCTGCCCTGCCCCATGCCTACCCTGGGCCCCCTGCTTTCCTGGCCGGCCCCTTTCCTGCCCCCTTGCCCACCCCAGCTCCACTTGCAGGGTGCCCCCAGGATTCAGCACCGCCCTCCTGCCCCCAGGAAAAGGGAGGTGTAAGTGAGGCTGGGGGTTCTGGGTGCAGCCAGGGCCCTGCTCTGGGGTGGGGCTCTCCAGGGGCTGGGGCTGGGGTGGAGAGACTTCTGGGCAAAGCCCCCAGGCCACCCCTGGGCTTCTGATGGGGTCTTTTTTTCTCCCCATCTCAGGAGAGCCGTACCCCCACCCCCACCCCCCAGCGCCACCGGGACTGTGGGAGCAGATGTGCCCCCCGCTTCAGGTAGGGCAAGGGCCCTGTTGGGGGCCTCCTGCAGTTACCTCTGTGAGGCAACTGGCCTGTCCCCTCCCCCCTCCTCCATGGGGTCCACTGAGGCAGGAGGGAGTCAAGATGAGGGTGCTGTGTCTCCTCCAGACTACTATGATGCTGAAAGCCTGCTGTGAGGACGGACGCTGGCCTGGGACCTGCGCCAGCTTCATCATGGGGTGGAGATGGCCCTGAGCCCCCACCTCCCCTCCAGTGAGCCTGTGGGCTCTGCACCCATGCCTGGCAGCCCTCTCACCTCCCAACTCCCAGGCCCTCCGTTCTGGGTGAATCAGTCCCCTGGCCTCCCCGCTGAGAGCTGGAACTGCGGGGCTGTGGCTCTGGGCTGAGAGCTCCCTAGAAGCCACATAGAAGCCAATGCTGCCCCCATTTCCTGCTCAGACTCCTCCGGGAACCAGAGCCCCTCCCCTCACCCTCTTCCTTACACCACTCTGGGCTGATGAGGGCTGTGAGCTCTCCTTTTGGACTACTAATGAGAGGAGGGGGCCGCTTCTGTTTTCCAGAGCTCTTTGAAGGTCCCCATGGTGGAGAGAGGGGACTAGAGTGTGTGGGGGGAAGGCCTGGCTGTGGGGAGGTCCTGGAGCTGAGCCCCCTCCCTTGGGGCCCCAATCCTCACCCCGGGAAGCTGGCTCTGTTGGCAGAAGGGAGAGGTCTGAGCAGGGACCTGTTCCCACTGGGCGTGGCCTCAGGTCCAGAGGGCCAGGTGGGAACAGGGCATCTCAGCCCCGTCTGCCCGGGTGCTTCCTCCCTCCCTCCCTCTGCAGGCTGGATGAGGGGGGCACCTCCCCAGGGCCTGCGCTGGCCGAGACTCTGGAATGGCCCCTGTGGAGAAGAGGATGGGAGGAGGCCGAGGGACACGTGGGGAGAGAAGTCCACACCTAGTGGGTCCCCCTTCCAGCCATTGGTGCTATCCCCGAGGAGACAATGAGGGTGCAGGGCTAAGTCCAGGACTCTGTATTCAGGCTAGAGAAAGGAAACGTCCCCTAAGTCCTCTGCTGCTCGTCACACAGTCCTTTAGCCAGGGCTGGACCACACCCTAGGAACCACGCCGAGTTCCTGTGGCCACCGTGCCCTGGCCTCGCTGTTCACGCAGACTGCGACCGATAGGCCCGGGGCAGCCTCCTCCAGGCAGCCCGCACCCCGTAGGCACCTGTCCGCTTCTGGCGCCAGTGCTGGCCAAAGACAAAGCACAGCAGGACGGATGTCACGAACAAGAAGAGCAGCACCGACACCACCGTGACAATGATGACCAGCTGGTTGTCCTGCATGGGCTCTGGGGAGGGAGGGGCAGTGACCTGAGAAGTCGTCCAGTCCCAGGTGCCAGAGCCACCTTCACCCAGCCGCCCACTGGCCGTCCTGCTACCATCCTGTGCGAATGGTGTGTGCCCCAAAAGGTTTACATAGGAGAAGAGTGAGTGAGGGTCCAGCCACCAGCCAGGCCTCTGTCACCTGCCACCAGCCCTGGGACCACCATGGCCTGGAGGGTGGTGTGGTCCAGGCCAAGCCCCTCCTTGGGCAGAGCTGACTGGGCTTCAGGCCTCACTCCCCAAAGACAGGGAGTGCCTGGGCCATCCGAAAGCCACAGGACAGCAGAGTCGCAGGGACCGGGGGCGGGGGGGGGG
>JAQZBX010020139.1:0-33247 GCA_029593785.1 Cabassous unicinctus
GAAAAAAAAAAAAAGGCAAGAGAGAGTTGGAGGAGAGTGTAAGAACAACTAAAAAGACAAAGAGAGAAATAAAAATAACATATGACATACATAAACCGAAAGAATATATGACTAATGTAATTAATTTTTGAGAGTAATTATACTGAATGTTAATGGAATAAACTCACCAGTCAAGAGTCACAGATAGGCAGAATGGATAAGGAAATATGACCCATCTATATGTTGTCTACAAGAAACCCCTTTTAGACCCAGGGAAACAAGGAGGCTGAAAGTGAAAGGCTGGAAAACAATCTTACAAGAAGACAATAACCAAAAAGTGTGTGTGTGGGGTACCTATACTAATATTAGACAAAACAGACTATAAATGCAAAACCATTGTAAGAGACAAAGATGGACACTATATATTAGTAAAAGGGGTAATCTCTCAAGAAGAAAGAACAATCATAAACATTTATTCACCTAACTGAGGTGCTTCAAAATACATGAGGCAAACACTGGAAAAACTAAGTGGAAAAATAGTGACTGCTACAATTATAGTAGGGAGTTTAATACACCAATATCACCATTAGACAGAACATCTCATCAGAGAATCAATAAAGAAACAAAGATTTTGAACAATACATTAGAAGATCTGGGCCTAATAGACATTTACAGAACACTACACCCAAATACAGCAGGATAAACAGTCTTCTTGAGTGCACATGAATCATTCTCCAAGATAGACCACATGCAAGGCGACAGAAAAATGCTCAATGAATTCAGAAATATTAAACTTATACAAAGTAAATTCTCTAACCACAATGGAATGAAGCTGGAAATCAGTAAGGGCAAGAGAACCAGATTAGGCACAAAGATATTGAAGTTAAACAACACACTCTTAGACAAACATTTGGTCAAGGAGAAATCTCAAAAGTAATCAGTACCTACCTTGAAATGAATGAAAATGACAACACAATACATCAAAACATGTGGGATGCAGCAAAAGCTATACTGACAGGGAAATTCATAGCCATAAATAAATATATTAAAAAAGAAGAAAGAGCTAAAATAGAAGACTTAACTGCACACCAGGAGAAATTAGAGAAACAACAACAAACTAACCCCAAAGGCAGTAGACAGAAGGAAATAACAAAGATTACAGTAGAACTAAATGAAATAGAAAATAAGAAAGCACTAGAAAAAATAATCAAAACCAAAAGCTGATTCTTTGAGAAGAACAATAAAATTTACAAACTTTGGCTTGTTTAAAAAGAAAAAAGAGAGAGAAGATGCAAATACAAAAAATAAGAAATGAGGAAGTGGATATCACCATTGACCCCACAGAAATAAAGAAGATACTTCAAAAAATTATATGCAAACAAGAAGGATAATTTAGAGGAAATGGACAAATTCCTAGAAACTCACAAGCAGCCTACTTTGATGAAAGAAGAAATTGATTAACTCAACAGACCAATCATAAGTAAAGAGTTGGAATCAGTCATCAAAAACCTCTCAACTAAGAAGAGCTCAGTATCAGATGGCTTCACAGGTGAATTCTACCAAACATTCCAGAAAGAACTAACACTAATCCTGCTTAAACTTTTCCAAAAAATAAAAGTAGAAGTATCATTGCCTAATTCATTTTATGATGCCAACATTACCCTAATACCAAAGCCAAACAAAGATACCACAAGAAAGGAAAATTACAGACGAATCACTCGAATGAACCTAGAATTTAAAATACTCAACAAAATGCTTACTAATCATATTCAACAACACACCAAACGAATTATACACCATGACCAAGTGGGTTTTAACCCAGGTATGCAATCAATCAATGTAATGTAAGAAAATCAATCACTATAATACACCACATAAACAGAGTAAATGAACAAAATCACATGATCATCTCTATAGATGCAGGAAAAGCATTTGACAAAATACAGCAATAATTCATGATAAAAACACTGCACAATATAGGAATAGAAGGAAACTTTCTGAACATGATAAAGGATATATTTTAAAAACCCACAGCTAAGATGATATTCAATGGTGAAATCTTAAAATCTTTCCCTCTAGGATCAGGAAAAAGACAAGGATGTCCACTATCACTGCTCCTTTTTAACATTGACTTAGAAGTACTTGCTAAGCACTGAGGCAAGAAAAAGATATAAAACACTTCCAAATTGGAAAAGAAGAAGTAAAAATTTCACTCTTTGCAGATGACATGAGGCTGTACCTATAAAGCCCTGAGAAATCTGCAACAAAGTTTCTAGAACTTATAAATGATTTCAGTAAAGTCACAGGTTATAAGATCAATGCACAAAAAGCAGTAGCATTTCTGCACACCAATAATTAGCAATCAGAGTAGGAAATCAAGAATAAAATACCATTTACAATAGTATCTAAAAGAATAAAAACCTAGGTAAAAAATTAACTAAAGATGTTATACACAGAAAATAATACAACACTTTTAAAGGAAATCAAAAAATACTTATATAAATGGAAGAATATCCCATGTTCATGGACAGGAAGACTAAACTTCATTAAGATGTCTATCCTACCCATACTAATCTACAGATTTAATGCAATCCCAATAAAAATCAACACAGCATTTTTTACTGAATTGGAAAATCTAACTATCAAATTTACTTGGAAGGGCAAGAGGCCCTGAATAGCCAAAGACATATTGAAAAGTAAAAATGAAATTGGAGGAATAAAACTACTTGAATTTAAAATACACTACAAAGCTACGGTGGTCAAAACTGCATGGTATAAAATGTGAACCATAATGTAAACCATTGATGATAGTTAGCAGCTATGTTTCACTCTTTGCATATCAATTGTAGCAAAAGTACCATCCACATATAAAAAGGTATTAATATGGGAAGGGGAAAAAAAGGGGAGGATGTTGGGTATAGGGGAGTCACTTGTGTTATGTATGTGACTTTACTGTGACATAAAACCTCTTTGAAAACAAAATGAAAAAAGTAGAACAATGGGGAACAAATGGAAAATAATGTCACTGTACATACAGGACAACAGATATTACAGTGATGAAAGGCAAAATGTCAAAAAAAATATTTTTTTCACTATTTTTTAATATCCCAATTTTTAAAGTTTATTTTACTTTTAATTTTCTTTAAGTTATTATGTGTTTGATTTCTTGTATTTAAACCAACAATTAGTATTTCATTTTCCTATTAATTGCATTTGGCTATTATATTGGCTTCATTTTTGAAGAAGCTTTAAATCACAAAGGGTTACAACTGGGGCAGGGGAGGAGCATTGGTTTGGGGTATCAATGATGGGGATACATGGGGAGAAGTTCACCTGGATATACATATAAGGTACATAAATGTGTTCAAATGTTCACAGGACATTGTCACATTGGGTGGCAATTCACACATTAACTGAGAGAATATTGAATACCCATCCTGGAGAGCTCTGCCGCATTCTCTAATGTAGCAGCAACTGCCCCCAAGTGCAGGGACAATGACTGGTGAAGGAGGATGGTCCATTGATGGGCCCTTGATATTGATGACTATGATTGTGAGTCTTTGCTCTTGAAATTAAAACTTAGCCTAGTGTTATGGGGTGCCTAAGAGTCACCTCCTGAGAGCTTCCTTGTTGTTTAAATGTGGCCTCTCTTTAAGCCAAATTCAGCATAAAAATACATTACATTCACCCCAGCATGGGACATGACTCTCAGGGATGAGCCTCCCTGGCACCATGGGATTACTACCAAGCACCAAATAGCAATGCAACTGGTAAAAGACTTTGAATAAAAGGGGGCAAATGTAAAGACAAATGAGTTTATATGGCTAAGAAATTTCAAAGTGAGTTGGGAGGTCATCCCAGAGGTAATGCTTATACACATCTCAGCAGGATCTCATAGACTGCCAGAGTGAATACTACCTCAAATAGTGGGGCTCCTGAGGCCTCTGGAGACACCCAGGTCCTATGGTCAGGGCAGATAGTTCCAGAGTTTGGTGCCTTGCCAGTGGGTCCTACTCTGGAGTTTGTGCTCCTGAGAGTGACAGAATTGGACTTAGTTATGGCTTCCCTACATATGGTTCATCTGTCCCTCCTATTTGAACGTATATTTGGTGCTGGAGTTGGTAGGTGTATGTCCAAGAGACTTGAATCTTTGGGCTGTCCATGTGCTAGCTGGGCCATGAGCCTCAGCAGAATTGCAAAACCTACTCTGCAGTTCATTGGACTCTCCCAGGACAACTAGCAAGGAGATAAGTATTGACAACCACCATACTAAGGAAATGATAGAGAATACAACTGCAAGCAAGAGATTCCCATCCATTGGCTGTATGAGATCAAAGCCCCCTCTCAATTAGAGGTGGAGTGGACATCTCCAACCCAGAATCCTCATGATCAGGGAATGATAGACTAGAGTGGACTTACTGGTATTCTACAATAGACTTGTGATTCTAGCAATGGAAGAAATTACAGCATTGATGTGGAGGTCATAGCCACTGGAGGTTCTGGGGGCAGGGAGGAGGGAAAGACAGGTGTAATGTGGGGGCTTTTCAGGACTTGGGAATCATCCTGAATGGCATTGCATTGACAGATATATGCCATTATATATCTTCCCATAGTCTAAAGAATTATGTGGGAGAGAGTGTAAACTACAATGTGAATTGTGTTCCATGTTCAATGCCTCTGGCCCAGGATGCATTTACCAATTGCAAGGAATGTGCCACACTAATGAAGGATGTTGTTTTTGTGGGAGGGTGTGGTAGATATCAGGAACATGGCATATGGGGATCCATATATATTTTGTATCACATTTGTGTAATCTAAGTATCTTTTAAAAATTTTGAAAAATGTTTAAAAAATAGAGAAAGAACTGTGTGGAAGTAACACAGACTTTGTATTGAGAAATGACAAGCACCTGGTGGCAGGGAGAAAAGTCTGGAGAAATGGGAACCAAGGCATGGAGAGAGATTGGTTTATATCTTCTTATGCTTAAATGTGTGTGTCAGCATTAATTGGGAAAGTAATAATTCCTTGATATAGAAAATAAACAGCTAAAAAGTTATTGCAAGAGGGTGATAGTCTTCTAGATTTCATTCCCTCCTTGATTTACACTTAGGGATATATGTTAAAGTGTTTGTCTTTTTAGATGTCACTTATGTATTATTAATGCATAGTTGTTATTTCCACAGGAAATGCTCCATATGAGAATGGTTACACACTGAAATAAGAGAAGCTAATATATTAGAATATTTGTTAGAATTTTATTAAATGAAAGATAAATGTTGTTGCACTATAAGTTTATTAAATATGAAGATTTTTTTCTCTTTCTTAAATAATGAAATACAAATTGTATGATAATAAAATGTTTCATGATCCAAAACTTTCCCTCAAATCTTTGGACTTTAACATATTGTCTTATGATGGTTTTCCAAAGAGAAGTTAAATCTGGCAACAGTTTTGTTCCATTATAAGTAACATGACAAAATAATAATTTTACAAATTCTATTCAACTATAAGAGCTATACTTAAATTTATCTTCATCATTATTTATACCTATTATTCATCCTTCTTTGTGCATTACTTCCAGAATGAGTGTAACTCTTGTACTGCATGTACGTATTCTGAATCACCTTTTGTATTTTAATTACTTTTCTTTTCATATAATACTCTAAGCTATTCCCTTCTCCCTTAATATAAATGCTCATTGCCCTAAAAGAAAATTTTTTAGGAATGGCATTTTATCAAATTTTCTTCTGGTTTCTTCAGGAACTATTTCCCTGAAATCTCACCTACAGGTTATTTACAAGATTATTTGCTTTATTTATTTTATCACAGTGTTTTTGCTTGCAGATTATTTTGTTATTAGAACACTTCTCTTTTTTTGCTTATTTTGTTTTCATATTATTATGAAATGTCTTTGTTTCTAAAACTAATTACTATCCATTTATTACGAATTTTAGGTAAGTAGGGTTGAGTCATTACTTGCATTACACAATTCAATTCCTTAAAGTATGTGAGAAATAATTTTCAATTCTGGTCAACAGGTGGTACCAATAATTGTGCAGTCAGCCTTCTGAATTGTTGATTTTCAATCTATCTTCCTAGTTATTTTTGACTCCCAGAAACTTTTGACTCCCAGGAAACACAGTAAGTTGTATCATACTGGTTTCCTTATTGCTCAATTTTGAAGGCTTCAAGAGGATGTATGAATAAATATCAAATATAAAAATTTGAAATTATTGCTTAAACTATAGATTTAAGTTCTCCATTACAACAGAATATAGTAACATGTCATCATGTGGTCTTTCTAGCAATGTGAATTCTTAAATAAAATGTGCAATAATTGTTTGCCTTAAAATTCATTCCTAAATATATCATTGCCTCAATTACTTTGACCTAAATGATTTCTTTGAAGCTACCTTATCAACTTCATCTCAATTATTCACACAATTATGTTTCCAAATCACTTTAATATAGTAGAATTAGTATTAAATTGCATGAAACCTCTAAGTCTTAGTAACCTCATCCATTGTATCATGATAGTAATAGAATAATTAATTTCAGTGGTAGTTTCTGTTTTTGATTCCATATTAATTGTGTGCTTCCTTTGAAAATAACATTTGACACCAAACCTTTCTCATGGCATTTTTCATCTCTGTATTTCTAAGAGTATAAATTAGGGGATTGAACATAGGTGCAATGATGGTGTAAAACAGTGCAAATATTTTATCCTCAGGGTAAGTGTTAGGTGGTCTTAGGTAAGCAAAGATTGAAGGCCCAAAGAATAAGACAACCACTGTGATATGAGACCCACAGGTAGACAGGGCTTTGCGAATTCCTTCAGCTGAGTGATTTCTTAAAGTGAATAATATAATGACATAAGAAACAAATAAAACAACAAAGGTTACCAAGGCGACCATACCTGAATTGGCAACCACAAGGACACCTGTGATGTAAGTATCAGTACAGGCAACTTTTAGCAATGGGAAGATATCACAGAAATAGTGATCAATTTCATTTGGGCCACAAAAGGGCAACTGGATTGTCATCGACAATTGAGGAATCGAATGGACAACACCTCCCACCCAAGCAGCCAAGACTAGAAGATTGCATCTTGTCCTTTTCATGATAATCATGTAGTGCAGAGGTTTGCAGATGGCAACATAGCGATCAAAGGCCATGGCAGCAATAATGAAGACCTCAGTACCTCCAAAGAAGTGCATGGTAAAGACCTGCAACATGCAGTTGCCATAAGAGATGGTTTTTGTCCTCACTAACAAGTCACTGATCATTTTAGGTGTAACACTAGAGGTGTAGCAGATGTCCATACAGGATAAATGGCTGAGGAAATAGTACATGGGTTGGTGAAAAAGAAAGCTGCATCGAATGGAGACAAGAATCAGGAAGTTTCCTACCAAGATGGAAACATAACAGAATAAAAAGAGCACAAAGCAAAATATTTGTATATCCTGGTCATTAGAAAGTCCCAAAAGAATGAATTCTGAGATGTTACCATGGCTTCCCATGTATTTCAGTTTGGTATGTTTTGCTGAGCATCTGAAAAGATAAAAAACAAACATGAATTTGGATAAAAATATTCGTTATGATCACAAAAATGTAAAATTTTCTACAGTAATGTGTGGACACATAGAATAAAAATATTAATTATATTTACTTACAGAATTATGCTGCTTTTTCTTTTTACATGTCTCATTTTATTAAAATATTTGGAATCATTTTATAATAAACATAACCAGGTATTTTATTCAATGTGACCTTTAGAGATTACATTTCAAGTGTTAGTTTGATTAGCAATAATATATTTTATTCTATTTAATTGTATTATCTGTCAAACAAAAAATGTTTAATATACCTAATAAAAATAAAACTGTTTTGCATATATTTAAATATAATGGTTGGCCATAGAGTCAACTTTTCATCTTCTAGCATGAACTGGAAAACTTCCAAGAATCATTTGAAAGTGAATTAGAAAATACAAATACTTAAAGCTCCCAGTTTAAAGTGGTAAAATTAAATTTTTTAAAGCTACCAAGATAATATCAGGCACAGAGTGTTTAGCAGTTGAATGTAATTAAATATTACTGAATAATTAAGGCATGGTTCATTGTTATATATATTATTTATTCTGACTGACACTGATTGCTTGTTAAAAAATAGTATATTGTTTTCAAATACATATAGTTACTTAAAATAAATTGATTTAAAGATAATTGCTATATAAGTAGGCTGGTGAACTACTTACACAAGATCATGTCGTTAATCCAAGTGCATAATTTTTCAGGCTCTGTATGTTATATCCTGTTCACACCAGCAGATTGGTATCTGATACTCAATTCAGTGCTGCATCTCATGCATTAGAGCACAGCAGGATGGGAAAAGGTGTCATGGTGTACAGCAGTGAGAGAAACTGCTGGGAAGCTGCATCTAAGTAGGAAAGATTATGGATTTCAACAAGTTACTAGTTCAGCCAGTCGATATTCCCAAATATTTATGTAAAGCTCTAACTTGCAGATAATTTAAGTTATAATTCTCAGGTTCCAAATCATTTTAAAATCATTGTACTTCAGTTTCTCCAAAATGTGCATTTCTTAGGTCAAGATTCTGGTCTGTTCTCTAGATCATAAAAAATATTTAATTCAAAATAACACATAAAACCCCATCCTACATTCCAAGGGAACAGGCTACTTTGATCACTACAGTTAAAAGAGGCAAAAGGCAAATCTGAGTATATTCAGTTAAGAACAATTGTCATTAAAGTGTACATTTTGACCAAAAGTAGTGAGTAAAATGCATATAAAAGAATTGAAGTCATGAATGATGAAAGTAATGAAATCTAAAACATCCACTGTGCAAGTGATAAAAACAGTGGCAACAATAGTTCCTTTAAAAAGGAAGATATGTGGAGGAGTATGAATTTAACTGAGCAGTTGAGAGCTTTAAGCTCATTGCTTAATATCTTTAAAGCTCATTTTCTTGAATTATACAATTAAGAAATTATTACATAATTCAGAAGTAAAAGGATTATATAAACAGTATGCAATATCCTAGTGTCATACATGGTTCATGCCACGCAACACTTTTATTTATTTTTTTGCTTTTTTCTTCGATTGAGCAGTTTGGTAACCACAGAAATTCTCCTGCAAATATATATAACTAACTCCAATAAAGACATAAGTAGGAAAAAAAGAAAGCTCACCACAGAAATAATGGTTTTCAATTAAATTTCAATTTCTACAATTCATTAACTTCAAAAATTTATTTTGATGATACATCGAGTATCTTAAAACAATTCCTAACACTAATTTTCAGGCTGATTTTTGTACAATCACTATAAAAATATAGTGACTTTCTTACTTTATTTCTTTGATAGATTGAATAAATACTCTGCATTCCTGTTTGTGTATGCTACAGCATAATAAAAACTTATGTTCTAAATGATGAGGTACAGTTTCCATCATAAGTCCAAATCTTCTACTAGAGATATCAGAATGTGCTATACTATAAACTTACCTTAGTTGACACAGATGAATCTAGTCTATTTCTTGAAGGCAGTTTGTTTGAAAGGTAGGAAAATCTTACTGTTGAGAGCAAACATAAGTGGTGATATTCCTGAAAATCTCACTAACTTTAACTCTACATTTTCCACCCATAATTAGGCTTGTATATAATGCACCAAAGCATTTTTATACTAATGAAATTCTATTAAAAGAGAAGTTATTGTCCTAAGAATGATATCAGATAAAATAAATGTAGTAATTCGTAACAACCCTAGAACATGCTTATTGGGATTCTCTCAAAAGCAAAACGTCATGAGTGATTCACTGACCAAGAAGTCTGAGTGGCTTTCAGGTTAGATTAAGGCTGCATCAGGAAGAATTGTCCTTGAGATACTTATTCAGTTAATTCCTCTCCATTATCTAAATCTGAAGTAATTACAGAGAATTACAAACCAGTAACTCGAGCAAAACTAGGTGAACTCTCAAAAATATTTTTAAAATTTCAAAATGCCTTAGAAACTTCGACAGGTTTGCAAGGAGAGTGGATTTTAATACTCACTGAACCTGTTAGGGTTGCAAGGAGAAGTGGAAATTTATTCCACAGAAAAGCAGATTTCTGCTTTTGGATGCATATTTACCATTTTCACACTAACTTAAACTAAAATAACCAAAAGAATTTGAAAGACCCACAAAAGCTAAGCCATGTATTTACATCCTCTGAGCTGTCTATTTCATGCCTGAAAGAAATTTGGTCTAGAGGAGAAGAATATAAACTTCTGTGGCAATGACAAAATTAATAGGCCTTTGAAAGCTCTTAGAAATTACATTCCCAGAGGCATGTCCACCAGAATTTCACCAAATGTCACTAAGTGGCTTTCCACCACAATGTCCCTTGTCCCTCTGGGCATTTACTTTACAACTTTGACTTGGCCTGACTCAGGCACTGATTCTCTGGAGATGCTTTGCTCAGACCCAGAGCAGTCCAGGGAACTCTGCTGGTTCTGTGCTAGTCTAGCTTTCCGAACAAAGGCAATTTCATATGTTGATTGTAGATATACTCAGCCATAGATGCAATCAAACTGCAAATGACTGTTACCTCATAGCAACAATTACATCAGTGCATGCTTGATCAAATAACTGAACACTATAACCCAGCCAAGTTGATACATGTACTTAACCATCAATCTCTATGTAACATGTCAGTGTTCAACACTGAATAACTCCCATGTTCTGCACAATATTCTGAATTTTTGCTGTTGTCCATATCTTTGAAAATAATCTATTATATACTATCATTCATTTATGACATTTGATTCTACCCTATGTTTGCTCTAAGACTCAGACTGATAGGAGAACTTAATATCATTTCAATACATCTGAAGCAAAGTGGAATAAAGATTCATGGAAAAAAGATAAATTAACCTTCACAGTGGAACAATTAAATACTAATTTTTCAATTACTGATAAATAAAATAAGCAAAAGTAAGGAATAAAAGATAAAGCTATTAAAAAGTATGCATAGACATGTTCTGATATATACACAATATTACATCCAATGATTGATAAATAATATTCTTACATACAGCGATGGAATATGCTTTAAAATACTTATTAGAGCATTCTCTAACACCCTCAATAAATTTTAAGTAAGAGATATTTATACAGAACTAAGCATTTAAAGTAAAAGTAAACAATAAAGCAATCTTATGCACATTTGGAAATTAAAAGTATATCCCACCAAATCTATTATTTAAGAAATAAACAATACTGGAAAATGTTTTAAATGCCTATAATTGAGTGATAATGAACTTCTTTCAGTTCTGATGTATAAGCAGCTTGAAAACTGTCACTTCCACCCATGCAAAGGAAAATAAAGCTGAAAAAACTGAGGGTCAAATTATCTTAGATCCTTCAAAGAGTTGAGATCACAGAGTATTGAGAGAGAGGCAGATACAAAGAATCACAGTTTATATGAAGCAGAATCTGCAATTGGAATCAGCCATGAGAAAGAAAACTAAAGGGTAACTGATGAAATGCTGGTGTCCAAGCTTGGGCTAGCCTGAGAGACAAAATTTCCAGGCCAAGCCTTAGGGGCACGCACATACATGAGACTTAACCTCAAGAAGCTCCAACTGATTTCTACTCTGAATTTCTGAGAAAAATTCCTTTGTGTGTACAACAGGAGAAAGTAAAAGTGATCATGTTGAAATAAAACCAGAACAGGCTGTTTTCATTAACAAATGCTTGTCTCTAAAGGAAACTCTTTTACCACAGCCTAAGCAAGATGATTTTTCCAGAGCCTAACCTACTTGGTGTAGAGAAATACCAAACTTCATTATTCTCTAGCCTTCCTATCTTGCCTAAGGGTTGAAAAAAGTGGTATGAGATTTCTGTTGCTCCACATCTTCAAGAACACTTTCTATGGCCAATCTTTAATTTTAATGAAGTAGCAAGAAGTGATAGCATTTGTATTTACATAATGACTAGTTATATCTAGCATCTTTTCATGTGTTATTTGCAAGGTATATATCTTCTTTGATGAAATATTTGTTGATAGAATTCATTCATTTTTATTGTGTTGTGCAATTTTTTTCATATTAATGATGACATATTTATAATCTCAATGCTATTTCTGTATAACAAGAAGCTTTTCAAGTATTTTTCATCATGCATAAATTCTTTAATCAGTATATTTATAACCTCATTCTTACAGCAAAACATCACTTTATTGAAATCCATTTATGGCGCCTTATCATTTATGATACATGAAAGTTAGTTGTATCTAACAATGCTTCCAAGGATGTGAAGATTATTCTTTAATTTTTCTTTTCAAAGTCATGTAGTTCTCAGTATAAATTCCTTACTCATATTTTATCATATTTCATTAACTATTATTAGCTATTAATATTAAAGTAACCTTTATTATCAGTTTTTGTATATTGATTTCAAATTCCCCAAACCTGCTATTTCTCTGATTTTTTTAAAGCATCATACTGTTGATATGATTTCTAAAAAGTAAATTTAAACTGATATACAGAAAATCCATTATATTTTAGGGTATCAGAGAAATGTGTATATGTTAAAGTTTTTGTCTTTTCAGATGTCAATTATTTCATATTAATGCATAATTTTTAGTGCTATAGGGAATGTTCACATGTGAGAAAGACTATGCATTCAAATAAAAAGAAGAGCTGTTATATTTCAATAAGTTATAATTTTTTAAATGAAAGATACATGTTATATCCTGAGCTTATTAAATGTGGAGATTTTATTTTTCTCTTCTTTAAATAGTGAAATACAAGCAGTCTGGTAATAAAATGTTTCATGATACAAACCTTTCCCCCAAACCTTTAGACTTGAGCATATTGTTTTATGATGGATTTTCAAAAGAGAACATAAATCTGGCAATAGTTTTGTTCCATTGTTAGTAACATGACAAAATAATAATTTGTCACATTCTGTTCAACTGTAAGAACATTACTTAAATTTATCTCCATCATTATTTTTTCGTATCATACATCCTTCTTTGTTCATTACCTCTAGAATGAACATTGCTCTTGTATTGCATGTATGTATTCTGAATCACTTTCTGTATTTTAATTACTTTTCTTTTCATATAAATCCTCTAATCTATGTCCTTCTCCCATTAGCTCAGTGTCCTAAGAGATCATTTTTTAGGAATGGCATTTTAGCAAATTTTCTTCTGGTTACTTCAAGAAATCTTTCCTTGAAGTCTCATCCATGGTTTAATTATAAGATGATTTGGTTTATTTATAGTATCACAATGCTTTTTGCTTACAGGTTTCTTTGTTTGTTCTTAGACATCATCTTTTTTTCTTTTTCTTTGCTTATTTTTGCTTTCATATTAATATGAAATGCATTGTTTCTGGAACCAATTACTAATCATTTACTTACCAATTTTAGGTAGGTAGGGGTGGGTCAGTACTTGCATTATATAATTCAGTTCCCTAAGGTATATGGGAAATAATTTTCAATTCTGGTCAACAGGTGGAACACCAGTAATTGTGTGATCAGGATTCTGAATTCTGGATTTACAGTCTGTCTTCCTAGTTATTTTCAGGGCAATTCAGGAGAGTTGACCCCCAGGAAAAACAGTAAGTTAGATGCATCATACTGGTTTCCTTACTGCTCAATATTGAAGGCCTCTAGACAATGAATGGATAAATATCAAATACATAACTTTACAGTTATTGCTTAAAATATAAATTTAACTTCTTCATTTCAAAGGCATGTTGTAACATGTCACCATGTAGTCTTTTTAGCAGTATGAACTTTTAATTAAAATATCATTAAAATTTTTTCATTAAAATTCATTTTTTGAAATAGCATTGCCTTAATTGCTTTGACCTAGATGATTTCTTTGCAGCTACTCTATCAAATTCATCACAACACCTCAAAACATTAATTATTTTTCCAAATCACCTTTGGATGGTAGTTTTAGTTTTTGAATTGTAATTGAATGAAAACTCTAAATCTTATTAACCACATCCATTACATTCTTGATAGCAATAGACTAATCTCTGTAGTAGTTTCTATTTTCTTTTTGTTTTGTTTTTGTTTTGTTTTTTGTTTATATATATATATTTATTTCTTTTAAAAGATACTTAGATTACATAAAATGGTGCATGAAAACTTATAAGGTATTCCCATATGCCCCATTCCCCACACCTACCACTTTTCCCCACATTAACAACTTCTTTCATTAGTGTGGTATATTCATTGTAATTGATGAACACATTTTGGAACATTGCTACTAAGCATGGATTATAGTTTACATTGTAGTTTACACTCTCTCCCACTCAATTCTGTAGGTTATGGCAAGATATAAAATGACCTGTACCTGTCATTGCTATGTCATCCAGGTCAATTCCAAGTCCTGAAAATGCTCCCATATTGCGCCTCTTTTTCCCTCTTCCTGACTACAGCACCTCCAGTGCCCACTGTCTCCACATCAATGATATAATTTCTTTAATTGCTAGAATCACAGTAAGTCTATAGTAGAATAACAATAAGTCTATGCTAGTCCATATTTTTTTCCCCAATCCTGAGGATTCTGGGATGGTGATGCCCACTCCACCTCTAATTCAGAGGGTGCTTCAATCTCATATGGCTGATGGATGTGATTCTCTTGCTACCAGTTGTAGACTCTCTCGGTTCCTTGGTGTGGTGATTGTCCATCCTCGCCTCCTTGTTAATTGTCCTGGATGAGCACAATGAACTGGAGAGTGGGTATAGCAACTCTGCTGAGGCTCAGGGCACAGCTGGCACATGAACAGCCCAGAGGTTAAAGTCTCTTAGGTGTACAACTACCAACTCCAGCACCAACTATAGGTTCAGATAAAAGTGACAGAAGAGGCAAGTGTAGAGAAGACACATCTGACTCCAACTCTGTCACATTCGGGAGCACAAACTCCAAAGCAGGGTTTGCTGGCAAGGCACCAAACTCTGGAGCTATCGGCCATGACTGTAGGACCTGGGTGTCTCCAAAGCCCTCTACCTTGAGTGTCTATGAGATCTTGTTTAGATGTGCATAAGTGTTACCTCTCTGATGACCTCCTGACTCTCTTTGAAGTCTCTTAGCCATATACAATCATTTGCCTTAACTTTTTCCCCCTTTTATTCAAGGTCTTTTTCCAGTTGTATCACCAGCTGGTGCTTGGTAGTATTCCCTTGGTGCCAGGGAGGCTCATCCCAAGGAGTCATGTCCCTTGCTGGGGGGAAGGTAATGCATTTATATGCTGAGTGTGGTTTGGAGATAGGCCACATCTGAGCTAGAAGGAGGTTCTCAGGAGGTAACTATTAGGCACTCTACAACACTAAGCTCAGTTGCAAATTCAAGAGCAAAAGGCTCATAAGCATAGTTGTAAATATCAAGGGCCCATCAATTGACCTCTTGGGGGATTGTTGCTGTTCCATTAGAGAAAGTGGCAGAGATCCCCAGGATGGGAATTCAAAAATCTTTCAGCTGTGTGATTCTCTACCCAGTGTGGCAATGCCCCTTGAACTTTTGAACATATTTATTTACCTTTTACATATGCCCAGGTGAACTTCTTCCCATGTATCCCCCATCACTGACACCCCACACCACTGATCTTTCCCTGCCATATTTGTAACACTTCTGTGATCAAAAACTACTTCAAAAATGAAGCCAAGAATATTGCCAAATTTGATAAGAAAAAAAATAATGATAGGCTTAAACATAAGTAAAATACATAATAATTTAGAGAAACTAAAACTGAAATAAAGTGAAAAACTTGGGGTATTTAAAAAAATGAAAAATATTTAAAAAATAAAAAATAAATTTTTTTTGACATTTTGCCTTTCATCATTGTAACATTAGATGTCCTGTATGTACAGTGGCATTTTCTTCCATTTCTTCCCAAGGGACTTACTTTTTTCAATATATTGTCTTCAAAGAAGTTTTAGGTCACAGTAAAGCTACATAGAGAATATAGGGGACTCCCATATACCCAACAGCATACCCCCTTTTGCCCTTCCCTATTAATAATCTTTTTAAAGATGTGTGGTACATTTGTTACAACTGATGTATAAATATTGAAACATAGCTACCCACCATAGACAATGGTTTACATTATTTGTTACATTTTAGACCTTACACTTTTATAATGTTTTGATGAAATTTAACATGTCCTGTATCTATCATTGCAGGATCATGCAGAACACTTCCATTGCCCCCAAAATACCCTCTCTTCAATCTATTCTATTCCATCCTCCCCCTTCCCTTGGGGTCCACAGCGACCAAGAGGCTTCACTCCTTAAAGAACAAGATTCATAGATAGTTGCAACAATACTGAGGGCTGGACACATTAGTCTGTCCTCCCTTATTAGGAACTGCCCATGCTCTCGAGAGACAACCTCCCCTCTGTTTGAGAACATATTGGGCCTCCCCAGCATGGGAGTCCAACTCCTTCCCACACATTATGTAGGTCTCCCCCCACTGATACAGCACAATATGACAAAATGATCACTTGCACATTCTCTAGAAGACTGTCCCAGGTGCACTCTGTCCCAAATGTCCCCCCCCATTCAACACCCTAAGCCAGTAACCGTTCCTTGTCATATTGCCATAAGAGTTTTCTCAACATTGTAGTTTCACCCATGTACCCATCAATCCCCAGTGTTCACCTGTTCCCTCCTTCAACCCTCTCCCCAGTTCCATGGGTCATCCAACCTATCCTCCCCACCCTACCTCCTTGTCAAGCTTGCATCATCCAACCCAATAGTATCCTTACACCCCTGTCAGATTTCTTCACTACACAACAACTCACTTCTACCTTATCATAGATTTTTGCCTGTATGGGCATTGGCTCACAACCTTCTTCTCCCTTCCTATTTCCTGTAAGCCTATCTCCCAGACTCTAGCTCTCTGAGTCAGCTCTATTTGCTTAATTCATTTCAGAGAAGTTGTGCAATATTTTTCCTTCAATGCCTGGCTTGCTTCACTCAACATAATATCCTCAAGATTCATCCATGTTATCCCGTGTGTTAGTACTGCATTCCTTCTTACAGCTGAGTAATATTCCATTGTATGTATATACCACATTTTTTTTGTCCATTCATGTGTTGATTGGCATTTGCGTTGATTCCAACTTTTAGTGACTGTGAATAATGTCGTTATGAACACTGGTGTGCATATATCTGTTTGTGTCCTTGCTTTTAGTTCTTCTGGGTTTATACCCAGCAGTGGAATTGCTGGGTCATATGGCCAATCAATATTTAGTTTTTTGAGGAACCACCGAACAGTCCTCCGCAATGGATGGACCATTTTACATTCCCAACAGCAGTGGATGAGGGTTCCCATTCATCCACATCCTCACCAACACTGGTGATCCTCTGTTTTTTAATGGCTGCCAGGCTAATGGGTGTAAGATGGTATCTAATTGTAGTTTTGATTTGCATTTCCCTAATAGCTAGTGATGTTGAGCATCTTTTCATGTGCTATTTAGCCATTTGTTTTGCTTCTTTGGAGACGTGTCTGTTCAAATCACTTGCCCATTTTTTAAATGGGTTGTTTGTCTTTTTATTTTTGAGACAAAGGATTTATTTATATATGCTGGATATTAGGCTCTTATTGGGAATATGGTTAAAAAATATTTTCTCCCATTGGGTAGGCTTTCTTTTCACTTTCTTAACAAACACCTTTGAGGTGAAAAAGGTTTTAATTTTGAGGAGGTCCCATTTATCTATTATTTCTTTCACCACCTGTGCTTTGGGTTTGAAGCTCATGAAGCCATTTCCTATTGCAAGGTCCTGTAGATGATTCCTTACAGTATCTTCCAAGGTCTTTATGATACATCTTGAGCTGATTTTTGTATAAGGTGTGAGATGGTGTTCCTCTCTCATTCTTTTGGATATGGATATCCAGTTCTTCAAGCACCATTTGTTGAAGAGGTCATTCTCTACCAGTTGAGTGGGCTTGGTGGCCTTTTTGAATATCAGATGACTGTATACACAAGGATCTATATCAGAACTCTCATTTCAACTCCATTGGTCATTATGTCTATCCTTGTGCCAATACCATGCAGTTTTGACCATTGTAGCTTTTAGTAGGTTTTATAGTCAGGTAGTGATATTCCTCTGATTTCATTTTTCTTTTTCAATATTTCTCTGGCTACTCAGAGCCTCTTGCCTTTCCAAATAAATTTCATAATTTTCTTAATTCAGTAAAAAATGCTGTGGTGATTTTTATTGAGATTGCATTAAATCTGCATATTAGATTGGGTAGGAGAGACATCTTAATGATATTATGTCTTCCTATCCATGAAGAGGGAATATTCTTCCATATCCATGAA
The DNA here is from genome assembly GCA_029593785.1 of Cabassous unicinctus. Classification (NCBI taxonomy): domain Eukaryota; kingdom Metazoa; phylum Chordata; class Mammalia; order Cingulata; family Chlamyphoridae; genus Cabassous; species Cabassous unicinctus. The sequence goes on from JAQZBX010020139.1 coordinate 18,326, forward strand.
GAGGGAATATTCTTCCATTTAGTTGAGTCTTCTTTGATTTCCTTTAACAGTGCTGTGTAATTTTCTGTGTATAAGTCCTTTACATCTTTAGTTAATTTTATTCCTAGGTATTTGATATTTTTACATACTATTGTAAATGGTATTTTTTTTTATTTCCTCCTCAGATTGCTCATTATTGGTGTACAGAAATGCTACTGATTTTTGTGCATTGATCTTATAACGTGTGACTTTACTGAACTCATTTATAAGTTCAAAAAGCTTCGTTGTAAATTTCTCAAGGCTTTCTATGTATAAGATTATGTTGTCTGCAATAGTGACATTTTTAACTCTTTCTTTCCAATTTGAATAACTTTTAAATTTTTTTCTTGCCTCAGTGGTGGAGCAAGTACTTCTAACAAAATGTTAAACAGGGGAGGTGATAGTGGGCATCCTTGTCTTTTCCCAATCTTAAAGGGAAAGCTTTTAGGATTTCACCATTGTATATGATGTTAGCTGTGGATTTTTCATATATGCCCTTTATCATGTTCAGAAAGTTTCCTTCAATTCCTATCTTTTGCAGTGTTTTTATCAGGAAAGGGTACTATATTTTGTCAAATGCTTTTTCTTTGTCTATAAAGATGGTCATGGGATTTTTTTCTTTTGATCTGTTTATGTACTATATTACATTAATTTTCTTATGTTGAACCATCCTTGCATACCCTGGATGAAACCCACTTGGTCATGGTGTATAATTCATTTGATATGTGTTGTTGAATATGATTATCAAGTATTTTATTGAGGATTTTAGCATCTAGGTTCATTAGAGTGATTGCTCTATAATTTTCTTTTTTTGTGGCATTTTTTGGCTTTGGTATTCGGGTAATGTTGGCATCATAGAATGAGTTAGGCATTACTCCTTCTACTTCAATTGCTTGGAAGGGTTTAAGCAAGATTGGTGTTAGTTCTTTCTGGAATGTTTGGTAGAATTAAACTGTGAAGCTATCTTGTCCTGTGCTCTTCTTATATGGGAGGTTTTTGATAACTTATTCTTTCTCTTTACTTGTGATTGGTCTGTTAAGTTCATCAATTTCTTCTTTTGTCAATGTAGGCTGCTTGTGTGTTTCTAGGAATTTGTCCATTTCCTCTAAATTATCATTCTTGTTGTCATATAATTTTTCAAAGTATGCTCTTATGATACTCTTTATTTCTGTGGGGTCATTAGTGATATCTCCTATGACATTTCTTATTTTGTGTATTTGTATCTTCCCTCTTTTTTCCTTAGTTAGTCTAGCAAAGGGTTTGTTAATTTTATTGATCTCAAAAAATCAGCTTTTGGTTTTATTTTTTTCTACAGCTTTCTTATTTTCTATTTCATTTAGTTCTGCTCTAATCTTTGTTATTTCCTTCTTTCTACTTCCTTTGGAGTTAGTTTGTTGTTCTTTTTCCAGTTCCTCCAGGGGTGCAGTTAGGTCTTCAATTTTAGCTTTTTCTTCTTTTCTCATAAATGCATTTATGGCTATGAATTTACCTCTCAGTACAGCTTTTGCTGCATCCCACAGATTTTGATATGTTCTGTTGTCATTTTCATTCATTTCAAGGTAGTTACTGATTTCTTTTCAGACTTCCTCCTTGACCCACTGTTTATCTAAGAGTGTGTTTTTTAACTTCCATATCTTTGTGCCTAATCAGGTTATCTGACACTTATTGATTTCCAGCTTCATTCCACTGTGATAAGAGAAATTACTTTGTATAATTTTAGTCTTTCTGAATTCAATTGAGAATTTTTCTGTGGCCTAGCATGTCACCTATCTTGGAGAATCATCCATATGCACTCAAGAAGCATGTTTATTCCGGTGCATTTGGGTGTAGTGTTCTGTATATGTTTATTAGGACAAGATCCTCTAATGTATTATTCAAAATCTTTTTTTTTTTTATTGATTCTCTTTCAAGGTATTCTTTCTAAGGGTGATAATGGTGTAATTAAAGTCCCCCATTATAATTGTAGAGGCATCTATTTCTCCACTTAGTTTTTCCAGTGTTTGCCTCATGTATTTTGAAAAACCCCGGTTAGATGCATAAATATTTATGATTGTTCTTTCTTCTTGAAATATTACCCCTTTTACTAATATATACTGTCAATCTTTGTCTCTTACAATAGTTTTGCATTTAAAGTCTATTTTGTCTGATATTAGTATAGCTACTTCTGCCATTTTTTTGATTATTTTTTGCTGGTAAGATTGTTTTTTAGCCTTCACTTTCAGCCTCCTTGTATTCCTGAGGCTAGGGTGGGTTCCTTGTAGACAGCATATACATGGGTCATATTTCCTTATCCATTATGCCAATCTGTATCTCTTGACTGGTGAGTTTAATCCATTAACATTCAGTGTTATTACGCTCAAGGAATTACTTACATTAACCACATTTTCTTTGGGTTTATGTACGTCATATGTTGTTTTTATTTCTCCTTTTGCCTTTTAGTTGTTCTTACATTCTTCTCCACCTCTCTCTCTCCTGTTTTCCCTTTCAGCCTGCAGAACTCCTTTTAGTATTTCTTGAAGGGCAGGTTTCTTATTGTCATACTCTCTTAATTTCTGTTTATCTGTGAATAATTTGAACTCTCCATTATTTTTGAATGCCAGCTTTGCTGGATAGAGAATTCTTGGCTGGAAGATTTTTTTCTTTTAGTACCTTGACTATGTCATACCACTACCTTCTTACCTCCATGGTTTCAGATGAGAAATCAGCACTTAATCTTATTGAGCTTACCTTGTATGTGATGGTTCTGTTTTCTCTTGCTGCCTTCAGTATTTTCTCTTTGTCCTGAGCATTGGGCAGTTTGACACGTATATGTCTCGAAGTAGGCCTGTTGTGATTTATACTCTTTTGGGTGTGTTGTGATTTCTGGACATGTATGTCCATCTCCTTCAATAGGGTTGGGAAGCTTCCAGCCATTATTTTTTCCAACACACCTTCTGTCCCCTTTCCCTTCTCTTCTCCCTCTGGGATACCTATAACGCATATGTTTTTGCATTTTGTGTTGTCATTCAAATCTCTAAGTCCTTGCTGGATTTTTTTCTATCTTTTATCTATCTGTTCTACTATCTGTTTGTTTTCAGATGAACTGTCTTCCACATCACTAATTCTTTCCTCTGCCTTTTCAATTGTGCTGTATGTGCTTCTACTGTATTTTTTGTTTCTTGGATTGTGCCATTCATCACCATCATATCCATTACCTTTTTATGTATATTTACAATTGCTTCAGCATGTTCTCCCGGTGTCTTCTTAATATCCTTAATCTCTTCTTTCACTTGATTAAGTTGTTCCATGATATTTTTTTGGAATGCTTTGCTTATGTGTCCAATGTTCTGTATCTCTTCCTAGGTTTAGTTTGTTCATTGCACTGAGCTATGTCTTCCTGTTTCTTAGTATGACTTGTAATATTTTCTTGCTGTATGATCATCTTTTTATCTTGGTGGGTTTATTCAGTTGATTAGCTTCTCTCTCTGCTCTAGGGTTTTATTTAGTTTCTGCTTTTGTGTGTGTGTTAAGTTTTCTCTTTGATATTTTGTTCTTCTTTTTCTATTTCCTTGCTTTTTTCTGTGTTCCCTTGAAGGAAAAATATTAGGACCAGAGAAAGCAAAAGAGGAAGAAAAACAAAGGATAATAGTAATAATAATAGTAAAAGTTATAAGAGAGACCATATAAGACCTAGGAAAATGAATATTTAACTCACTTAAGCAGTGTAGAGTAATAGGAATAAAAACATGGAGTACATACAATGAAATGGGAAACTGAATAAAGAAAAATGTATAGAAGGAATTAAAAGGCCAGAATGATGGAGAGAGAGGGAAAGAAAAAAGAAAGGACATTTTTTCTATGTGTATGTGTCTTTCACCATGTTATATCACATTTCATATTTTTTATCTATTATAAAAATTGACAGTGGGTGGAATTTTGTTTTCCTAATATATATATTCATATCTTAACACCTGGTCTTGCAAATGTCACCTTACTTGGAAATAGTTTTTAAAGGTGTAATTATTTAAATGAGATGAAACTGGATTAGATGGGGTCCTAATCTAATCTGACTTCCTTTTAAGTAGAGGGAAATTTGAGCACAGAGACAGAAAAGGGAGGAAGAAGTCCATGTGCTGATGGAAGTAGAGACTGGAGTGATACATTTGTAAACCCATGAACACCAAGAATCACCAGCAAACACCAGTAGCTAAAGAAGGCAATGGAAGATTCTCCTCTACAGGTTTTTGAAGAAGCATGGCCTTGCTGACTAACTGATTTTGAACTTCTACTCCAAAAATGTTAGGCAATAAATTTCCATGGTTTGAAACATACTAATTGTGGTACTTTGCTATGGCAGTCCTAGGGATTTATGAGTGAGATTTTAAAAATTCAATTTCTGAAATTTTGTTAATAGTATAAAAATAAAATTGATTTTTATGTTGATCTTATCATAAAACCTGCTAAAATTGCTCATTAAAAAAACAAAGGCACTTACATTGGATAGGAAGAAGTAAAACTATCTCTATTTGGAGACAAATATGATAATCTATGTAGAAAATCTGAAAGACTATAAATATATATATACACACACACATGTATATATTCCCACTGTAACTTATAATTATCAGAGATATGTTGGTCTAATAGGATGAGATTTGGAAGAGCTTGTATATAATTTGTATTACTTCTTCTTTACTATTTGATAGAATAAACTAATGAAACTATCTGGGCATCGGGTTTCCTGGTGAGAGTATCATGCAACAAATTCAATCACTTTAAAAGACTTAATGTATTTAAAAGATTGTTCAATGTTTAATTTTATGAGCTGTAGTAACTTAGATCATTCAAGGACTTTTTTTTCATTCTATTTAAGTAGTTGAATTTATTTATCTTAATAAGTTCAAACTTTCCATTTGTTATTTAAAAATTTACACATAGTGATTAAGATAGAAAGGGGTGTGATAATTAATGATCTAAGTAACCTATGTGTCAAGATCTAGGATAATAAAATTAAATTAAATCTAAACAAAGCTGAGGTAAGGATATAATAAAAATAAGGAAAGACAGAAAGACTTAATTTACAGTCCTAAATAGTGAAAGCCAAAGTTAGTTCTCAGATGGTATATTAGTCTGCCAAAGGGGTGCTTATGCAAAGTACCAGAAATCTGTTGGCTTTTATAAAAAGTGTTTATTTCAGATAAAATTTTACAGTTACAAGGCCCTAAAGAGTCCAACTCAAGGGTGCTTTCTCAACAAAATCAGTTGCCACATGTTGAAGCAAGATGGTCACTGATCTCTGCTGGTCTCTCCTTTCTAGGCCTCTTCTTCTTCTTAAGACTCCATAGGCCCAGCTTCTTCCCAATCTCAGCTATCGGTTGGCATAGGGCTTGTCTCTCAGGACTTCCTCTCACTCAGCTGCAAACTAAAAGGCAAATGGCTCATCTCTGTCTGGGACCCCAGCATCAAAAATGACAGAGCTCTCACTCTTCCTGTGTGTCTTCTTGAGTGAGAGTCCATTGGATCAGCCCACCAACAGGGCAAGGACTCAAACTGAGTTATGCCTTACTGATGTAGCCCAATCAGAAGCCCTGAATTGATTTTATCAATTAAATTTAATCAGAGGCCCCTCACCGAATTTAATACAAAGGCTATAACACCCAGAGGAATAGATTGGTTTACAAACATAATCTTTCCCTTTTTGGAATTCATAAAATAATCTCAAAATGCCACAGATGGAGTATCAAATTCAGAAATATTTAATAGATCAATCAACTGAATTGAGAGAGAAAACATGGTATCATTAGAAAGAATTGAAATTTGTTATATTGCTCATAATAGAACAAAATTGCATGAAAATTTGAAATATTGTCAGACAACATCCACTACAACTACTGTACACTTTAATCTAATAATTTCATTCCCAGATAATGATATATAATACCATACATTCTATATGATTAGCCCCAATGCAGCCTCAATTAATAGTGGTAGGATGTAGTGATACCAGTCTTATCAGGAATGATAATTTGCATGTGCACATGGCTCACATTTCTGGCTTACCTGATCTTACTTACACTCAATTTCAAATAACACGAGGAAATTAAGCTCAAAGAGGGAAAAGTGAATCACCCCTTGGGAATAAAGTGAGATTATATACCCACTTCCTGGTCAGGTGCCCAAAACACTGCCACCAGAGTCTTTTCCAACTGGTATCTACTGGATGAAGCACGTGGGAGAAGAATTTCACCAAACTGAACATATTAGGCATTCTGGAAATCTAATACTTCAGAGATCTGTTTGAAATGGGCCTAAAGATTCTCCTGTGTAAATATTTTAAGGTGGAACCAGGGATGAATTTTATTATAGCTTAGTAATTTGGGTGAATTGAGGGAAGAGCCTGAGAGAAACATGTTTACATGCAAGACTAAAGAGGACGTTTTAATAATACTTACTCAAATAAAAGAAGGAGCTGTCAAGAAAGACTTGACCAAGTAAAAGTGTTGAAGCATTGGAAGAAAATAAATGTCCAGTGCATATTAGTTATAATTATGATACTGTGAAATCATTTTACATGTCATCTCATAAAATTAACATAGACTTTCCAATTTATGGAGGTGAAAACAAATAAGATAAATGAAAACAAAATAATAGACTTAAAATGTTTGGGGAATACAATGCTGAAAGGAATTGGAAATAAAATCTTGAAATAATATTTATCACTGGCAGACTGGGAAGAAATTCAGACTAGGCCAAGGCCACTGGGCCTTCCAAACTTCTTCCTTCCTTTGAGAAAAGAGTAAACTCAGACCACACACTTTCTTCTTAACGAAAAAGCTCTAGTTAAACATATAGTTACTGTCAGGTAGAAAATCACCAAGCTCTCCCTTTTTTTCCCTCTTCTTCAATAGGTGGTCCCAGCTGATGAGGGGACTAAACACCTGTGCTTTGTTTAAATCAGTTCCAATTACAGACAGAACTCTTTCAGCCGCTACCAGAGGGACAATGCAGCACAGGTATTAAAAATTGAGCTGCAAAGTCAGATCTGCTGACAACCTCTAAGTACCCGAACTGTTTAATTCCTCTAGGGATGCTAAATAAATTATCTGAGATTCTAGTAACAAGAGCAACAATACAACAAAATATAGAACACTTACTATATTCTATGCCAAATATTGATCTTGGAATGTAATGTGTTTTACGTGCTGGATCAAACAAGTAGAGTATCATAAAGAGTTCTTTCTGAACCCAGAACTTATGCTCTGGGTCTCCATAATGCATGCTGTGCATCATGTCCTCTTATGTGAGAACATATTTTAGTCAATAAGATGAAAATATATGAACTGGAATGAGTTATGAGACTAGCAAAAGACCCTGCATACTCATCTGATATATTCCAAGTCCTTGAATAAAGAGGGTTAGAAAAAATAGACCTTACTTTTCCTTAAGGTGAGCTCAACTCATGTGATGATTCATTTTTAAATAAAATATACAACACTAATAAAGACTCTGTGTAGCAATTTCAGATGGAAAAGTTAATCCATGAGACATTTAGTTATGATCAAATTGTCCTGAGAATGTTGATGGTTTATGTAGAAAGAAAGAAAAAATTATTTAAATTAAGATGACTTTGAAATACTTAAGCATATTGTGACCATAGTCATAGGCCTTGCAAGGTCTTTAGGGGAATATTAGAATAGCATAAAAGTGTCTAAATATTTCCTCTCAGTAGAAACTTAGAGCAAAGTGTAGAGAAAGAGTGATGGATGGGAAAAGTTGACCAAGACAGGAAATTGTATAGAACTGAGTCATTCACAACTTAATTTGGCCTCCGATCTTCCTAATAGGTCCCATGCAAGACAACTAATGTTTTTCAACCTGGTGATTTCTGGCTGCCTTGGGGCTAAAATAATGTGCCTCTGTAATATAAGTGTTTATAAGCTAAGTTAAGTTATTCCTGTAATAAAATTTAATGTGGTGAAAAAATATTTTAAATAAAAATCATATATTCATTAGCAGACTTGTTAAAATTACATAATTTAGAAACAAAATATTTTTAAATTAGCCTGTACTTACACTCACATGCTGAACAAGACAATCAACTAAATTATTCTATATTCACTTGACAGATGTTCTTGAAGTCATCAGTAAATGTGCTAATGGCTGTAAAATGAAAGTCAAAATGAACAGGCAGCAAATATATCATTAACATTATATCAGTTGATTTTGTTGTGAGATTAATATATATTTTCACCATACTATCTGCCAACAAAATATTGTGGTTCCCTAAGAGCAATGATCATAAAAGTCTTCATGATTCTGTAGCACAGCATTCTCCCTGATGGGATGTCTTTCCCCAGATCCCTCTTCAAGGAACCCAAGCCCCACCCCACCCCCAATACCATGCACACACATACACACACACAATCACACACACCTATGGGAAGATTTCTTTACTAAAAAATCCAAATAATCCCAGGTACAATACTATATTCAATTAAATAAAGCAGAACTATAATCACTATCTGGTTGCAGCTAATTTCCTTTGGCAAAGAGAAAAGGTTTTCCCTTCAATGTTACAGATGATTCCATGGATCCAAGAAAAATACAAGTTTTGCTAAATGTATGAAAGTCCTCTAGAATTCAAACACTGAGAAAGACAAACATTGCTGCCACTCTGCTTTTCCTTGACCTTCCTCTGGCTGCTAGGCAAGAGTAGCTCAATCAGGTAAGTGTTCTCTGAAAGTAATGCACTCATTTTGTTGAAAAGAGTCAGGTTCCTGGACTCAAAGAAATATCTGAAGAGGTGTGAACCAAGACACAAGGCAGAGGTTGGGTAATGTGATCTATGAGATGTGGAGATATGAGGCAACTGGGATACCAATGACTCCTTAATAAAGAAAATGAATAATAAGAAATATTATAGGTTCTGCGGATAGTACTAGATTCCATTCCATACCTGATAGTCACAAATATATTTATGCTAAAATTTTTGTATTTCAGACATAATGTATTTCATGATTAATACATGGTTGTAAATGGCATAAGTTATCCAGTATATGTGACAACAATATATTCAGTCAAATAAAAAAGTAGCTAGTATATTCCAGTTCAACTCAGTAAGCATTTAATTCTTATTTTGTTCCAGACACATGCTAAGAAAAAGAGAAACAAGCAGAAATAGACATAGCACATACCATATAAGCTCAAATTGTGAAAAATACTTCCTAAAAAATGAACACTACTATATTATTTGAAGTAGGATAAAATTAAATATAATTGGCAATATAAGAGTTGGGGAAAGTAAAGGATATAATTCTGGTCTGTTGCTAGGCCAACAAAATCCTCCTGAACAACAAAATACATAAAAGAAGGTGATTTAAAGGCAAGAAATGGAGCCTCAATTTAGGGGAAGACACATAATAACAAAGGAGATAGAACAGATAAACACAGACCTGTGAAAGGTTATGGAGTGGTATTGGAGCCTGTAGAGTGATCACTATAGCTGTTAATCATCCTAGCACAGGAAAACAAATGTAGAAAGTAAGCGGAAAAAACTTAACACCAGCTTCTATTATGCCATATACCATGCTAAAATATATGTCTTAGGCCACATAGTCTTTCAACATCTTTATAAAACATAATATTACCTCAATTTCATATATTTTGAAAACAGAAGCCATAAAATTAAGCAAATTGCAAAGACCACAAGATAAACATTGGCAGTCAGTATTTGAACCACATACCATTCATCAGAAAGCCTAACTGCATTGTATGAAACTATACTTTTCTTCCATTGAGGTGGGTTTTAAGATTAGCAAGGAAGACTTGAGCAATTTTGAAAGATTTCTTATTAAACTGTTAGAAGGTTGAATTTATTCCAGTATAAACAGTTACCATAAAATTTTTGGACAGGGGAGAAGCATGATTGAGGATGTGCTTTAGGAAGATATTTCTGGTGTTCTTTAATTGCTAATATTGATAACTGGAACTAGTAGGACATATTTAAGTGAGATTGCTATATGAATAATAGTAATTTGTTTCTGCAGCCTATGTAAGTTCAGGGGTCATTTAATCTTCTCCCAAAGAAAGCTTTCATATTTTCTCCATATCTCTAATGATGACTATACTGAGGACACAGGATTGGAAGTGTACTAAATACCACTTTATTTTAATTCTAAAAGTATCATATGAGACAATTCCTTCCACAAGTCAATTTTCATCTCCATGTTTCTCAAAGTATGGATGAGAGGATTCAGCACGTGGGCAATCACAGTGAAAATCACAGAGATTTCCTTGTCCTCATTTTCATTCTCAGGAGACAGAGGATAGTTATACATACAGGACACAACAACAACAAAAATCCTACAGACATTATGTGAGCTACAGTTTGAGGGAACATTGTGTTTCTTTGCAACAGAATCTATCCTAAGATTGTAAATATGTTTATGGAAGAAGCGTCCAGGATGAAAAAACTATTGACAATTGGTAAGACAGTAACAACTTGAATATCTTTTCAGACCAGTTCAAAAGAGGTTTTTCATCAGATATGACGTAACTGATCTGAGTAGGGCCACAGAAAGGTAAGCTAAGGACCATGATCAGCACAAAAATCTCTCACCCCAATCCACCATGATCAGCACAATACAATTCTGCCTGTTCATGATGACAATGTAGAGCAGTGGCTTGACAATAACACCATAGCTGTCAAAACCAGTTGCACCAAGATAAATAGCATCACACCTGACAACAAGTGGAAAGCAAAGAACTGGGCAAAGGAGCTGTTTTAGGAAATGTTTTTACTCTCCTGCTAAGTCTCTGATTAGCTGGGGAGCCACAGCAGAGGTGAAGGAGAGGTGGCAGAGAAACAAGTACATTGGTTGTTTGATTAGATGGCTACAGGTAATCGTGTGTAAGATGATGAAGTTTCCCATTAAAACTGCCAAGTATCAGCAGGAACAAGAACAGAATAGTAGCTGTATTTCCTTATTCTCCCATAGTCCAAGGAGACAAATTCAGTAATATTTTTTGATGTTCTGTGAGGATGAGATGAGTTCAGAAAACAGATTAGAAACTCAATTTATCTGAAATAACACAGAAATTATATTAAAGATTTTTAACATTGGAGAGAATTATAAATTGAAACATGACACAGATCATAATGGTTTTAGTTCAAGGTAAATATTTTAAATTCTGTGTAGATTTGGGCATTATTATGTCAAAAGAGATTTAATGAGAGCCCTTTTACAAATATTTTAACTGCAAATAACTTCCATAATAATCCAATGAGTTATTAGGTATTAATCTTATATTCATTTTATATATGTGGAAATAGAGGCAAGAAGAATTCAATTGATTAGATCAAATAATAAGCCTTCAAAAATCAGACCTAAGTCATGAACCTGTATCTGATGTCAGATTCCATGTTCATCACAGCTATTTTCCATTATTTACAGGCCAAATGAATTCCAGCTCTTTTCCATCTCAAAAGGAAAAATGGTATTTATCCATCTTTGTCTTTCTCTGTATAAATTTATACAAATCACTCCCCTTGTCTATGCCACATATAATTTATCCATACAGTCCCAATCTCAGATTAAAATTCCTCATATCTGGTGAAACTCATTATTTATTCTTTATATTTAGAAAAATCAGGGCTCTTAATCATATAGAAGTCATAAATTGAAGTAGTTACTAATAATTTCATTGAATTTAAATTTAGCATATTTGTTTGGGATTGAAGACATGGATAATCTGGAAACAGAAATTGGAGCAGCAATGGCTGGGTGTCTGAATATAACATAGGACATTATTATATGAAGGCCTCACCTTTCTCCTAATTATTCCAATGGCACATTTTTGATGCTGCTGTTGGAGACACTTTAGGAAGCTATTTGTTTTCTGCTGCAAAGTTGAAGGAACTAATGAAATGAAAGAGTTACCTGTTTATTCAAATATACATTCACATGAGTTTAGACATCCAGATGTAGTATATTTAGGATGAAAGAGATCATGTGTTGAAACTATATGCCCTCCTCATCAATACCATGGCTTAATGGAATGTTTTTTGTTTTTTCCTTTCTACAGTGAGTGACTAATATGATTTAGTGTACAGATCCCTAGTCTAAGGATCATGAGGACAAGCAGTCAATCTTAGATGTCCTAATAATTGATACCTCTCTACTACTAAGCACATTCACCCTGAGATTTCTTATTCAACTGTCAAGTTCAACTGATGAGAGTGGATCTATTTATATTCTGCCAGGAGCCAAGAAAGGAAGTCCATGTAAAGTTATGATTATAACTTAAGTCAAGTACACAGACAGATTCCCTGAAAATGCTTTGGTTAGGAACAAACTGTTGCATAAGGAAGTGGACATCAGCAGTTTCTTCAGATAATTAGTTTGCATGCTTTTTTGTGTTCAAGGAAAAATTTGGGTTCTGGTATAAGTTTATTCTGGGTTCAAAATACAGATTAAAAAGTACTTCTTTATACATTAAAAATATCCAGCCCTTTTATCTGAATGTGGAAGAATCTGATGAGATAAAGAATATAGAGTGATAGATGGATAAGTTTACATTAAAACTAAATTCAACAACTTTAAAGTGTTGAAAGGCTAAAAAATGAAACTGTAGGGACAAAACTCTTGTTTTAGACTATTTCTCTAATATTGGTGCAAACTTTAGTATCTCTTAACACATAGATGCACTCCTGCTGTACTTAGAATGATTGAACATCAGTTGGGAAAACACAGATCCCTGTATGAAAAGATTCTTGAGAGCAGTGCCCATAGAGGATTTTTTTTTTGGGGGGGAGGGGTCTTTTAAGTTTTATTAGTGTGTGCTCTTTATAGTTTGATCTTGCTGGGATTCCACTGAAAAAGCACCCTAAACCTGAAACTCTTCGAACCAATTTACATCATTCCTTTCATAGTAATATTAAATCCTTAAAATCTCCCTGTGCTATAAGAAAACCCATACTCTTTCTTTTTCTCTCTCTTTCTTTCTGTTGTGCTCTCTCATACATGTGTATGCACACATATAAAGATATGCGGGGTTTTTGGAGACAATTTCTAATCCACATTTTTACATACCTTTCAGTTAAAGACAACTTTCTAAAATTCCCTTCATCATTACAATTTCAACCCTAGAGAAAATTGTTAAAAATTGTTTGCAATGGTACATCAACACATTTTTAAAGAAGAAAAATATTTATATGAAACTGCTAAGAAGAGGGAATTATAACTATATTCAAGAAAAGATAGGGGTTTTGTAAAGTTCCATAAATGGCAATTGCATCTGTTTTTACTTTTTTTTCTGGTTCTTTAATAATTTATTATATCCATAATAAAGAAAAATTGTGAAAGCAACAGTCATGGAATTAATTATTTGATGGAATTAGAATTATATGTTTAGATACCATAAAGTGGGCAATAAAAATTTCTAGGCACTCTTCTGGATACTTTCCTATGCTCATTCAGTTCATCTTCACCTCCACCAGCAAAAATATTTAGAACTTATCCTAAAAATTTGAATTTACTAAGATCAAATTTTTATATAAAATAAAGAGTTGTTTTGGATTCCAGAGGATGACCCTAAAACTTTTATATAAACATAGCCACACCCACACACTATATATGTTCACATAAATACATATACTACTAACCACGAAGTTCACTTCTTCTGTAACATTTTACATAATTTGGAATATCCAGGGGTCCTTCAAACTGGGTCCTTTTACTTTTCTGTGACTGTGCTATAAAAGAAGCAATTAGATGTAGAAGGCCTCTAACTTTTCCTTGAAGCTTCCTTTCAAAAGAAACATGTGGGGGAGAGGCAAAATGGCGTCAGTTTAGGAGGCCACTCACTGACTCACTCTCTGAGGACAGCTGATTGGGGACAGGGTCCTGCCCAGGAGTCTGTGCTGGGGGCGCATGGAACAAGAACCTTGGGAACATCACTCTGGAGGAAGCTGGACGGGACAGATTCTACGGGACAGATTCGTGACTTTCTCCCCTGCCTGTGGTGGTTAACACAGACAGCTGAGCCCCACCCTCAGGGAAAAAGGCTAGTTTGAGCTGCAACTCCCGCAAGCAACCTAGTGAGAGGGAGCATTTTACGAGAGTGGGAGGATTCTGGTTGAGGGTTGAGAGGGGTTTCCTTTCTGTGGATTTGGCTGCCTGCTACCCCTTGTAGTTTTGGGGAACAAAATAGCTGGATTAAAGTAGCACTAGGCTGAGGGGAGTGGTGAATCTGCTGAGGAAGGTTGATTTACCTAGCTGCTCAGGGATACGTCCCAACCCCTGCTGACATCCCGGTGAGAGGGAGCATTCTCCAAGAGTGGGAGGGTTCTGACAGAAGGTAGAAAGGGGTTTCCTTTCTGTGGATTTGACTGACTGGACCCCTTCACAACTTTGGGGAGCAGATAAGCCTGCTTGAAACAGCGCCAAGCAGAGGGAAGAGGTGAATCTACTGAGGAAGCCTGATTTACCCAATAGCCCAGGTGATACTGAGGCTTGGTTCCAGAGTGGGCAGAGTCAGCCAATTTTATCATTCTGCATTGACAAGCATCAGAGCTTCAGCTCCCCTGGGGAGGTGAGGAAGTGGGAAGTGCTTGATTAGTTTCCACGAGCCTAGTTAGGGTCCCCTCAGTGAAGGGGTGGTCTATAAGAGGACTTCTTTTGGGTCCCATATTTCACATACACACAAAAAAGGAATTTTTCTTTTTTAATTTACTTTAATAGCTAAAATCTGCCTCACAACCTGCAAATAGAAACTTGCAGGGCAATTGGCTGATGAACACAAGCAGGCTGAGAGGTTCCACAAGAGCCCAAGAAGGAACACTGTTCTTCCTTAGTTTTGTTTGACTGCTTGCTTGTGCGGTTGGTTGGTTTTTCTTTGTTTATTTGTTGTCTCTTGCTTTTCTTT